>JAASAY010000176.1:0-136465 GCA_014822085.1 Fusarium stilboides
AAGCCGGCGTCTCTTAAAGGGATGTTATAGAGCAGAAATCACATAGATATAGATCTTGAAGACTTAAATAATAGAAGTCTTTTGCTATGGTTTTCTGAGAGATTTTATGATAAGATGACGAAAGAAGTCTCCGAAAACGATGACATATCGTGCAATTTGAAGCGTGACAGTGGTTGGTATCCGGAAACGAGCGCTTATAATGATGAGCGGTGGGGTAGAGCACGACATCACTACGAAAATCCTCAAGCTTTCTTGAGTATCGTCCATATTATTATTGACAAGCACCACCACGGAGGGGCCTGCCAAGCTCAAGGTTGTAAATCTTGTCAGGTCAACGATGTCGAAAACTGGTATGCTGTGGTGGCAAGATTACTTTGCGCGTGCAACAAAGCCCCTGGTAAGCTGGAGGATTCACGTGAGAGAATCAAGCGAATATTGATGGACGAGATCGTTGAACTGGACTTCAAAGACGCATCTGGCCGAAGTCTCCTATGGTGGACTGCAAGACTGGGAGATGAGACAACTACAAGACTGCTACTTACAAAGGGTGTTGATGTTGAGTCAAAGGATGTTTTGGGGCGAACGCCACTTCTGTCTTCTGCTATGTACGGGCATGCTGGGGTTGTGGAGCTCTTGCTTGCCGCCAAAGGGATCGATATTAGTGCACATGATAGCAATGGCCTTACGGCGTTATCACTCGCATCGTGGTCTGGGCACGACGCGATAGTGAAGTTACTCCTGGAGCAGAAAGACTTAGACTTGATCTCTGATAAGTCTGAGAGCGATTTCAATCCGATGATCTTGGCGGCGAGAGGTGGTCATGAAGCAGTCGCAAGGTTGTTTCTAGAGGATAGTCGTTTCAACGCCTTCTCTCGCGACTCCACCAGCTGGACGCCATTGTTCTATGCGGCGAAGAATGGCCACGACAAAATAGTGAACCTGCTACTCGACAAGGGAGCCGATTCCAATCTTGAGGATAAGAACTCATTCACGCCGTTATTTGTGGCTGCAGCAGAAGGGCATGCAGAAGTAGTGAGAACATTGCTGGCGCAAGATGACGTCGACCCAAACCCCATGTTACTTGAGAAAGCCCAGACAGCCCTACACATTGCGGCCGCAAGGGGTCATGATAAGGTCGTTGAAGTACTTCTTGGGGCAAATGGTATTAAGAAAGACCCGGTCGATGAGTTTGGCCAGACGCCGCTGTGGTTAGCAGCAAGTGAGGGACACGAGGCAGTGGTGAAACTACTTCTCGCAACTAAAAGCGTAAATACCAAGGCTATCAGTAAGACTGGGCTTACGGCGTTGTCTGCTGCATCTGAGAATAGGCGTCCAGGAGTTGTCAAGATATTGTTAGAAGACAAAGAGTCTAGTTTGGCTATTATGTAGAATGAATCTTAGGAGCAAAGGGTTCAATTCCTTCTTCTTTGAAACCGGCCGCGCTTTTTTCCACTTGCCATAATCTTCGTTTTCCTATGACGGCCAAAAACCCAGAACTAAAATAACTTGTTGAAAGTGTCCTTCGCCAGTAGTTCTTACAGTGAGAGTATCTAGTTCACGTACCAGCAAGGTTACAGCAGCCTATTGAGTGTTCTTGAGAGGTTTGAGTAATAACACTTAAGATAGAACCTACTGGCTTCCAGATGAAACACGATTTCAGATGAGAACTCTAAGCCTAGGAGAGTTATTCATAACCTCAGAAAGGCCAATAGGGAGGAGAATGGATTAAAAAAACTACTTCTGTATTCGGCATAGTTCTATCAACGATTTTATACAGCCAGACATCGAGGCATCACCAATACCATGGTCACGCTTTTATCTTGACACTCAATCAGTCTTAGTGTAAGGCGACCAAAATACTCCCTCAGCATCCCAAATCAGAACAGAACTTCGATGTAGAGACGTCAGAAGGCTACGCACCGCTATGCTTTGGAATACATGAAGGTGTATGATGTAGCTTGTTTTTGTGTATGTAGATGGTCTTGACATCTGCCGTCATTCCGAAACTCTTATTGCCAACGAGGCTCAGCCTCTTGCAGCCACGGGCCGCGGGTCACTTCCGTCACGCGTGGCTTATGGAACAAGGCAAGGTATATAGTAGAACTGGAGGGAGGCTCGAAGGTGGCTAGCTGGAGTCCAATGTGGGAATGGTTCCGGCAGTGGGCTGGCTGGATGCGGGGAGGGCCGGTAGATGGCGTTTCCGGCGGCCCGTTGCGTTGTCACGCCTGAACCGCATATAGTGCTATACCATAGCGGTCAAGTCTGGAGTCGCAACAGAGCCAATGTCGTTTCTACGCCACATATTTTAACTCAGCGCTTGCCCGGCTGTAGCTAGAGATTAGAGGAGTAGAGCTAGGAATCCAGGCTGCAGAACCCGTATCATCTCAGCTCTCCACATGCCATGATGATGGCACATAGGAATGTATTGCAGAGAGTTTGAGACACTCCCCTGAGCCTCAGTAGTCCCCGCGATGATCGAGTAGGCATATCGCGCGGAGCGGGGCAAGTGTGTTCGCTCAATTGAAATGCAGACATGGAGAGGACATCATGGTGCAAATTTACGGCACTATACTGCCAAGGAAGGGTCGGCTTGAAGTTCTCGATACTGTTAGGTCCAATAATTCAGGATAATCGTGGGCTATGGCTTCTCTGTTGATGTTTGTGCTGCCTAGAACGTTCTCTGAATCATGGTGTAGTGAAGACAGTTGTCGGTTAATCCCTATTGATATTTGTCCCGCAGGTAGCACTAATGCTTTGAACGCTTGAAAAAGGCATTCGTAATAGTTGCATCAAGTAATCAATAGAATGATGTCTTTTTTTGGCCAAATGAAAGGTATAAAAGAGTTCTATGCATCGAGGGAAAGATCTTGAAGAATTGCGCACATACTTCAACCTTAACACGGCGTCCCAATGACCTAATCAGCTTATCACAGTACCTTAAGAGAGACAATCATAGAACTTTTAAAGCAGTATAGCATAAGCGGTAAGGACGGTAGTGTAAACCCAACAAAAAGACAAACCAAGACAAACATACTCAACAAGCCCGAATCCCGTTATTAAACCTAAAAGCCATCCAATTATCCTTCAATTTCGTTTCCAGCGAAACCAACCAAATGTCAAAGCCGTAAATATCGATCCATACAGCCCTCGGATCGTCCATGCCGGCATCAACAAGCCATCAATCTTGCGAGTACGCTGTAGGGATGATGTTGCTCGCGGTGCCGACGCCTGGCTTCAGTTGCCATTGGTCTTGTTGATCGTGTCGATCTCGTTGATCTCCTCGGTGATCCCTTTAATGTCGATTTTGTTACGCCAGCACTTATCCTGCAGCTTGTTCACAGTACTCTTGTATGCCTTGAGCCTGCCTTGTACGAGAGATAGCTCGTCTCCCTGTCTCTTCAGGTCTCCCTCTCTATCATTGGCCTTAATCTCCCAGAATCCGGCATTATCAACAGACGCCTGGAGATCTTTCTTGGTCGTCTCGAGAGTGTCTTTGGTGCTGTTGAGGGTTGCTTCCGTCTTTGCGAGCGTGGCCTTAGTCTCACGTAGCTGTTTCTGAGTCGTCGCGAGCTCCTTCCTTACGCTCTCATGGCTCGCCTCAGCTGTGGAGAGACTTTTCTGAAGAACTTTGTTTGAATCCTGTGAGACTTTCAGTGCCTTCTCAAGATCAAAATTCTTCTTGCGCAGAGTCTCGTTCTGCGCTTTCTGCATTTTGAGTCCGTTCTCAAGCTCAAGCTTCTTAGACTTGAGTTCCACGATCTCATTCTGTAGTGCTGAAATAGTGGCAAGACGCTCCTTCTTCTCGATCTTAAGTCGACTCAAATCCCCGTTGAGTAGGATGTGTTTGTCGTTGAGCGAGATGTACTTTTGATTGAGCGCGGTGAGGTCTTGCTGCAACTTTTTGATGAGCGAGTCATCATCGCCGTCATGCTTCTTAAGTTTGCTGATCGTGTCCAGGAGCTCTGTCACCTTCGTCTTATGTGCTTCCCGGTTGTTCTTGAGATCCTCATTAGTTTGAGCAAGTTGCTTCTCAAGCTCTTCAATCTTGGCGTTCGATTTGCCCAGTGCACCAGTGAGTGACGTGATCTGGTTCTCAAGATTCTCCTTATCTTTAATGAGAGATTCGATAAGCACAGTCTGCTTGTGATAGTCGGCATCGAGATCAGCGAATCGCTGTTTACTGTTAGTCAATTTCTTGGAAACAATCTTCTAGGATTGGCTCACATTCTGGGCCTGCATGGTCAGGTATCCAGCTTGATCGATGAAGGCTGCGCCATGAATCAAGGTCTCAAGGAGAGTTTGAGGGAGCGGCAAAGGATCAAGTACACGTGGAAGGGCGGCTTGAGGTTGAGGGAGGCGGACCTCTAGCTCTTTCTTGGCTGGCGGAGCTGGGTCAACTGAGTCAAATTTGCTGCATCGATTTCAGTTAGCAATGTCGACGTAGGGCTGAAATTGCGTCTTACTGGGAGTGTGGCTCAATCTTGGCTACGAGGTTGAGCTCGCCAACATTGGCCTCCTTTCCTTCAGCTTTGATGTTGACGCTAAGCTTTTCGTTCGCCCTGATCCAGTCGCAGGTAATGTCGAAATAGTTGTTGAAAGAGAACTTGACAGTTTTGCTGTCTGACGCAAGAGCCTTCAACGAGGTGCCTCTGAAGGCTGAGGTCTTGGCATTGCCAGAGCCGTCTTTCGTCCATTGCCAGGAGGAAACTACAGGCCTGTCGTTGTCGTAACCCTCAGGGAGGATGAAGATGGCTTGCTCGTTGATCGCCTTGTCGCGCCAGTTGATCTTGCCAGTCCAGATGCGAAGAGCAGCGTCGGGGGCTGCCTGACCCTGGGCTTGCCACTCGCGCTTAAGGGTAGTACTCTCCTTGCAGCCGGTAGGGTTCGACATCTCAACGTTGATCTTGCTATAGTTCTGCTCAGTCGTGATCACGAATTTATACCAGGAGCCGGAGAGAGTAAAGGTAACATCGTTGCCGTTGGGTAACTTCTTCAAGTCCTTGACGACAATGGTCTGGAACCAGTTGTCCTTCTCAACACCTTGGGCATTCCGAGTCCACTGGCTGAAGAGGTAGACCGGATCATCAGCGCGAACAACACCCTTAGGAAAGACAACAGTGAAGGTCTCGCCGGCTGCATATTCGAGCCAATCTAGCTTTCCTTGATAGATGAACATTGTGAAGGTGGGTAGAAAAGAAGAGAGATTATGGGCAGTTATTCAAGAGAGTGAGTTGCAAGTGAGAAGGAAGATGTTGATTGAATTGATGAGCGATGATTCTAAGAGTGATGGTGAGTCTTTATAGTCGACGGCCTATACTACAAACTCTTTACGGTGTGCTTCTGTCAATATCATATTCGCTGAAATCAGACAGAACATACACTTGTGCAGCTTAACGACTGGTATTCGGGCATCGCCTCCGGAATGTTCTGGGATTGTCTTCTGCATGTCTAAGGTAGTCGAAAGGAAGGTTTACTCGTGTGGCGGGCTGATCACCTGTCTGCCAGTTCAGTGCATTGACTCTATGCATTGCTGGATAGTTTTCGCAATGTTGAAGCATAAAGACAAGGCTGGCTGACCGAATTGTGAGACATTGAACTTCTCGTACGATGGCAAACTATAAAGATGCTGAAGCTCAAGCCTGCTTCGCAGTTTGGCAATATTCCCGAGATACTAGTCCGTTTCTGATGACAGTTGTGTGATAGGCGCCTCTAGTCTAAGCTGACACGAGACCTTGTATGCAATGTGATGAACTCTCAACCTTAGTGCAGAGTTCACCCTGGTCTGCGCCATGGCGCCTCGACTACGAAGCTGGAGCTCAGCTCGCCACTGTAGGACCCTTGACCATTCCCCGCAGCACAACGGTGTTGTATTGAGTCTAGACTCAAATAGCTTCTAGCTAGCTATCCAATATGTATCACCGGTACAGTCCAGGCTCAAATGGCGCAAAGCGCCACGAGCCTGAGTAAAGTTTTACGGCGGAAACGACTTTCATCAGTACTTTCTTTCTGGGGCAGGGATAACTCGCAACTAATATGAGTATTTCCGAGACGCCACAACTCCTTGTCAAGTATCACTACTGCCGTGCCAAAGTACATTGGTCATCACACCAAGTCCCTTCAACGAGGGTTGTTTGGATTTCTTGTATCTGAATTTCTCCCGATCTATTCGGCTTGTGTTCTCAGCCTCAAAGACTGTCAAAGTATCCGATTGGCACACCGACGCAGTTAAGACAGCTGTAACGCCTACTATTCGCCGTCAGGCTCGCCTGTATCTCACAGTCGTAGGATATATCTCATGCATTCTCTCTTTGGGCTCCTGGCCGGCTTCATATCCTGATAAGGGCTTGGCAACGGCTTACAATGCAACATTCACTTCGATGCTATGATCCACTTTTTGGGGTGTGCAAAGTGCAAAGTAGGTCTGATATAATGAGATGCTGAATCATATCACCTCTAACCGTTGATATCACACGATGTGGAGAGGAGGGTGTTAATAAAACTATATCTGCGTTCGCGATCGTTCCATCAGCGATCTCATATGATCAGCCATGGAGGCGTCTTCAATAACATAGCACACCTACGTCTTGGTACTCAGCCCGACTTGCTATAAGGCGACCAAAACACTCCCTCAGAATCCCAAGTCCTCTTCACCCCTCTCAACTCCTCCAACTTCTCTTCATCAAACATCTCATGTAAATCCGTCTCAAAACTCAAGTTATTCGTAAAACTCCTCGGTACCACTCCCTCGTCACTCTTCCTATACTCAGCAAGAGTCTCATCCATAACCCCCCTGAAAGAAGCCATGGTATCCTCTTTGTCGCAAATAGCCGCTATGAAGACGTGAAGAGATCTATCCCTGCAGTCCACGAACTTGCTCCCGCCAACTTCTTCGCTCTTTTTGGTGTTAAATGCCGATGTTGCCAGGATAGTTTTCTGAGCGTCCGGATGCTCCTCAGTCCCAGCTACCCACTTTTCGAAGCCGTCTTTCATAGCTCTAGCGTCCATCTTGGTTAGACGGCATGAACATATAGCTTTGTGTCCACCATGGTAGTTGTGTACATCGCTCTTGTAGTTCATATTGGCAAAGGGCAGCAGCTCTGACTTCGCCATTACAGCTTTTCCGACTATGCCGTTCTTGAAAAGGAGGGCGGCCTCTTCCTCAGCTTTCTGAGCGGGACCAAAGTACATGTAACTGATAGCGATGATTGGGGCTCCAGCGGCTGGTGTTCCAGGGGGGCTGCGCATGTATACCATGCCAATGGATCCTTCTGGGGAAGGCTTGCTAAGATCCAAGAAAGTCTGGGCAGCTACTTCAATAGCTGGAGCAGGAAAGATGAGAGATCGTGTCCAGATTTTGTCTTCCTCCATGTTGAGGTCCGAAATGGGATATGCCGAAGTTGTTATCTCCGTGATAACGCCCAGTCCCTGGCCTGCGCCACAAAGCGCATTGTAGAGAGCCAGCTCGTTACCCTTCGATGAGGAGCTAAGCTCAACAATCTCACCTTCAGCAGTGATAAGTCGAAACGAGACGACAATGTCGGACATCCACCCATGAAGACCAACAAGAGGTGTGTTTCCACCTCCAAGAACACAGCCCACAAAGCCGACGGCATTCGAGTTCGGAATAGGAGTATAGTATCCGTCGGCTGTCAAACTCTTCAACACGTCCCCACAGAGAGAAGCACCTCCCACTCGTACCGTGCCCTTTTCCTTGTCGAGATCAATTGTCTGGAAATGCTTCAAGTCCAGGTATAGAGTGGATGATCCCACTTTGACAAATGTCCCGTGGCCTCCGCCAGCAACGACTACCATAAGCTTGTTGTCTTTGGCAATACGAATAGCTGCCTGGACATCTTGCTCAGTCCTGGGCGTGACTACCAGAGCAGGACGGCCGATCTGCGTGTCGGACCATCGGGAGATAGGTTGCAGGGTGCTAGCGTCAGGGACGACAAACTCGCACTGAAGCGAGTCAAGACCTGAGAGTGAGGATGCCATTTTCACAAGCAATTATATTCCAAGTTGAAGGTCAAAATGATGTAAGAATTGTTTTGTTGGAGAAGTGGTTTAGTTCTTAAATACTCAATGAAAGAAGTTAACAGGGTCTAGTGCTTACCAAGACCGAGATCTGACGTGAGGCCATCCCCAATCAGCAATATCTCTTTAAAGCCCGTAGGACTGCTGGAACCACCCATCTCATTTACATGCCAACTGAAAGGAGTTTCATATCTAATTACTAGCTCTCATCGGACTAGAAGTTAGAGGGACGGCCCCAGCAGACCTATGGACTTCAAAGAGATACGTGAACCAGAATGCATATCACATTAGCAGACAAAGCTATGGCGCACTAGCCGACATGTCAGACGAACTTACTAATACTCTTATTGTATGGCGACGGAACTAAGCTCGCTCTTTTAAATCCTTCTCCTAGGTTATGTCAACAGTCCATCCTAGCCCACGACTCCGCCACTCCACGACAGCCAACACACCACAAAGTCCTCACCTTAAGCATATCCACCAAACCACCTTTATCATCCCTCACACAAACCGGTACATCCCTACACACGACGCACTCCTCACAGTACAGCGGAAACACATTATCCGAGGCAGCATAGCACGGGACACACCATCCCGGCCCGAGGTGCAGCGTCGTCTCCTTACAGCATTGACACTCGTCTAGGAACGTTTCCCGCTGGCTATCGTTGAGTTCTGCGTAGGCGGCTTTGCGACAGGAAAGACACATCGTTGCGGCGCTGGTGAAGCTGTGGGAGCAGCGTGGACATGTCTTTGATGGGGGGTTGAAGGCTGGGGCGAGATGCCCGCGGAGAAAGGATTGGCGGACGAAGGATTCATTCTCGTTAACGATCGTTCTGGGAGTCTTGTTTTGACACATCTTACCTGATGTTTATGGAGTCGAGATGTTGTTTTGTTGAAGTGTTCTGATGTTGGTGTTGGTGAAATGATGTGTGTAAGTGCATTTTCGCGCGAATGATTGAAGGGAAGAATGGCAGAGGCCTGAAAGCCTCAGGGAAACATCTTGTTCTTATGTTAGAAGCGGATTTGCCAAGTCAATTCAGACCTGTACTCGGAGATCGAAAAGGAACGCAGCTTTGTTCAGGTGAGAGAGAACAGCGCCTTGTTCAGCCCAGGCACAGCAGTGCCGAGAATATGAGAGATTGAACAACTACTCAGGACCTCTTAAATCGGTAGCGATTACATGTTCACGTTCTTAGGCGATGGTACAGTAGACGGATTACGTTCATCATGTTCAGTTCTCAAAGGAAACCTCGTGCATTCGTAGTAGTCAACAAAGTCTCCATCATCGTCGTAAGTCATCTCTCATTTTCTCATCACCACTTATTCCACACATCACCGCTCATCCCTGCTCAATGGATATCGTCCGATAGCACGCATCAACTCCTACAGCGCCGGTCCATCCCACTGCTCGCGACGCAGACGCACGAGCCAAGACTGTTTATGAGGGAAAGAAACCTGCTTCTCACGCGAAAAGCCAGTAAACTCAAGGCCTTGCAAGAACCTACCCTTTGTCAGTAACGAACAACCGTGTTCAAGGAAGAAAACGTACCTCGCATTGTCCACTCTTGGCTCAAGGCATATGCTCATTGTTCGGTAATCCGAGGTCAAGCACCAATGGACCAATCCTGTCAACCAGATGGGAACTCGACCTCTCGCCCACTCCTCTCCAATAAAAACGTGAAGACCTCGGTCCCAATCCGCCGCATCACTTCCTATATGCTGGCCCAGGATATCCTCTTTTACCCAGTAAATCTCAAAGTATCCGAACGGCACACCATCCCACATTCCAATAACAGGGAAAGAATTGGGTTGGTTCAAAGATTTGGTAAGGAACTGACTATCGTACTCGCCCCAGAAGGCACTCACACGAGGCTTCTTCATCCACAATTGCAGCAAAGCCGTATCATTAAGCGTTGTCAAGTGAGACTGCTCAGGCGGTTTAGGTCCAACTGGGCCGAAATAGGGCACGGGACTGGGTGAGATAGAAGCAACTCGGAACGAGAGGTACTGGCCAACACTTGGCACGAACCGCGTGTAGAACATTTCACCCATTCTCGGCGGCTTTGGTCGCTTGGGGTGGCGGATATTATTCGTAAAAATGTATTGCAACGGAGGTGGTGGGTAATAAGTCGGAAGATAAGAGCTGGAAAAGAAAGGACCGGCAGGATAGCTTGTCGGCGTAGGAGCACCAGGAAGATCATGATCCAGACGATTCAGAGACGAATGCGGAGAATGACGCTGGAACGTCTTATGGAAAGGCGATGGCGGTTCAATTGGCATGGGCGAATTGGGACGACTGCCAATGGGCGATCCGGGAACCGAATCGTATGTCGAACTAGCCTTGTTGGGCTGCAAGGAGAAAAGGAACAGTCGTCCAGGAAGTTGCCAAAACATACGTCTCGACACAAACATATTGGACCATTCGTCGCCATTATCGTCCAAGCTCGTACCAACAGCACTACCCTCCGAGGTAATAAGTCCCATGCGCTCAAGCTTAGGGATCAAATTGCGCCCTCGAAGCACACCATCCCGCTTGATATTGATCTTCCATTCTCCTCGTGGCTTTGCCAACTGGGGAGTCATCTCCGCCGCTTGAGCAGGAACCTGGGGCGCAGGCTCAGGCTGGTGAAAGTACCAATAGAGTGTAACCCATAGCATCATAGCAATCTGGCGTGTGGGGCTCGCGGGGGCCTTGAACTCGGAGCTCGAAGGATTCGCGATAGACGAGATGAAGAGGTTGTCGCCCTGCAGCGTAGGTTTAGCGAAGGAGTGGAAATGGCGCTTCGAGCTGCGATCCCCATCAAGCGCGACGCCATTCTCGCTATTCTCAGCATCCTGCTTATCGTCTTCGTCCTCCGATGAAGAATCGCTCTCGGTGTTCAGGACCACAGTCCATCCGACAGGAAACGCATTATGATGCGTGTTGAGCTCGTGGCTCTTGAAGCCCAGACCAGCAAAGACAGGTGTAACAGTAAAGGTCTGGCCGTCGGGCAAGCGAATAACTTGGGGCGCCATTCTAGCTTATAATTTCTTATCCGTAATCGGGGGGAGGGACGGTCCGTTCGGTTGTCGTCGCTTTGCGGGGGATCGGCTCTGGGTATTTAACAAACTAGTACGGGCCCGAAGAGGGGAAAGCTGATGAGGCCTTTGGGTACGGCTTCTGGAATACGCCGAGAAGAGTTCCAGAAGACTGCCTCTTCTGGAAACATGCTGACCTTTGACGAGGCGATCGTGACAAACGCCAAAGCAATGGTTGGATGCCGTGGTGGAGAGACGTCTGTTTAAGTATATTGAGTGGTTGGTTGTTGGTGGGTTGAAGTGGTGGGATATTAGATTCTAGCTTAAAGTCCAAGCTAAATTAGGCACTGTACTGTCCCCAAATGGGTAGGCTAAGCACAGTATCAACTCAATGTCTCACTATTTTCGATACGTCATGATAAGTCCATCTTATCATATCATCCCACGCCAAAGACCTTGGAATGTTTTGTATCAGCTGCTTCCAGATCCTAACCCCAGATAACGGAGTACGCGACAAGTTATTGTTTCACTAAATCATCATTATTTCTTAATTGTAACTAAATTATGCGTCACTATTTTTTGCTTCTAAAAAAATACAGTACTGTCTTTGTTGCCTGTCGCTATGCGTCCCTCCAATGATCCAAACCGAAACCGGAGCTAAAGTCATTTCAATTTACAGCTGAAAACACACTTCATCTTCAACGCGCCGCCACACCTAAGTCAGCGCCTTGTATCGTCTAAGCCCCCAATGCTAGGCCATTATTCGCCATGATCTGATGTTTAGTGTACAAGCCATCTGTGTTACTCACGTCTTTACTCTGTCTTGCGTGGTCGTCTACTGCTTCTTCTTGGCCTCTTCAGCAGATCCAGGACCTTCCTCATCGTCCTTACCCTCGGTCACCTTGGTACCGTCGCGACCCTTCTTCTCCTCCTCAAGGACCTTCTTCACCTCTTCACCTCCCAGGTCCTTATTCTCATCCCAGTCAACATCGTACTCGCTAGCAATGATCTTGATTTCTTTTCGCAGCCCATTGGCCTCGTGCACAAGCTGCTCCCATCTGTTCTGGTTAAATCCACGCTCCTGGTACAGGGCAGCCTGTCTCTTTGAAACGGTCACCTTCATGGCAGCCTTGTAGCTGAGATCGCGGCTGATGTAAAGGAACCAGAGGTAGGCGCCCATGACGGTTGACAGACCAGCGAGATATGTTACCGGCTCCACCAGATCCCATCCCCATTGAGTGTGGAATGTAACATAGTAGACGACTCCCCACCATCCAGCTAGAGCCGCAAAACCTCCTTGTGCTAGTCGATGCGCTCCCTTGTGAGCAAGTGCGTCGCATTCATTCTTGACCTTTGACATGGAATCGATATCGCGCGACATGCGTCTCAACCCCATGCGCATGTAGTAAGTTCGGTCTCTGAAACTGGGCACGGCAACTCGAAGTTCTTTATCGAAGCCCTCAACGTCAATCGCAAATTCCCGTCCTCGAGCGGCGTCTCGAATAAAGTCTCCGATCTCGGTGCTGCCACTCCAACGCACCCAGTTCGCCTCCTTGCGAGAAGGGCCTTCATGACCAAGGCCAGAGTATGATGCAACATTGCCGTTGCTGTTCTTCTTATCTTTCTTGTCGTTTTTCTTTCCGTGCTGTTCTTCTTGGTCTGCCTCGGCTCGAAAGACGATGTCAGGAAGCTTCTCGCGACCCTTGTAATGGACCGGTGGGATTTCGGCTTGGATCAGTCGCTCGAGGTACGAAAGGGGCTGATGGGGGTGGATGAGTAGGGCCAATGGCTCAACTGTTTCGCCCTTGTCCTCGACATCTTTCTGTACTGGTCTGTTGACGTGTTCTTGCTCGGGATGGAAGGGCATTGGAAGGATGAGTTTAAGCAGGCGTGTCGGGGTTGTCAAAAGACGTCCTAAATATGCGTTAGTATCTGTCTGTTGTGCGCATCGTGGAGTGCATCTTACCCTTCTTCATTTGCTTGTCAGGGACATCAACATCAGTACCGCCCGGCTCCGAGTATGGGTCTACCCTGTGCCATGGTCTATCGTTCTCCAATGTTTGAGCACTGGAGCCCGAGGTGGTCTTGCGCATATCTCTCTTGCGCGCCTTTTCGCTCAGTTCTTCCCTTCTTGGGGCATCTTCTTCAGCCCTGGCCTCAGCCTCTTGCTTGAAACATCTTGATGTTGTAAAAGCGCGTCTAAAAGGAGTTTGTGTAGTTTCGCATCGATAAATTGCTGGTAATTGATGAGAGGCGAATGCCTGTGTTTGTGATCGCGATGCTCGCAGAGCCGGGGACAAGCCCAGTGTTGCGCGCCTCAAAGCATGGTTCATTCTGGCTGCTGTTTACCAGAAAAAGTTGGAGGTTGAGGTAGCAGTAAACAGGATACGAGGTGAGGTGAAGGTAAGCTTTCTAGCCAAGGCTGGACAAGACGGGGGGCACAGGGGGATGGGACACATTTGACGTGGAAATAAGGTCCCGTCATCCATTAGCAGCTAAGAATGGCCTTGCTTGATTTCCCCTTGCCTGGTGCGGTCACTGCTATCTCATCGATCGGCGTCGCAGAGGCAAGGCCAAGCTCAGCCTTTGTGACGTCAGCACTCAAGCCAAGCTTTGTCTGTCCCTGGAACATTCATGCATTCGTTTTCTGATTGGCTGAATGTCATCAGCAGGCCGTTATCGCACCACCATTAGCACAGTTGTCAGCTCCAGCCAAGAATACACAACATATCAAAGACATGGGCAGCTAATAGTCTGTTGCTAGTAGAGTAGCGCACGGTCTCATTCGTCGTAATCGCAGGTTTGTTTCCTTGTTCATGGCGGCCTCCTATGCAATGCCACGTGCACTGCTTTGATCCCAGGTTAGCGATTGTCTACTACGTAGTACGGGGAAAGCCCATCATTGTCCTCTGGGGTAGTGGAGGGCGATTGATACAATTCTAGACGACTAGCTCAATGTTCTAGGATCTCGATGATCTTCTAATGAACCCACTACGTATTAACGTTTGGATCAAAGCGGCAACATCTGTTCACTTTTAGCCCAGAGCACACGCATTGGCTATACCAATGGACAGTTGCTGAGAATCCACACATAGAACATTTTGTATTCATTTTGGAAAGAACATGCAGAGAAATAAAAACCGATTTCAGCCAACATCGAAGTAGATTTATGTGTAATGTTGTTTTCGCAGTGCAAAGAGTTTTCAATTGAAGACCGAGGCTTGTCTACCCTACAGCTTTTCAAACCACGCGCATCGCGATCTCGACACCACGATGCCAAGCCTTGATGGAATGAACAACATTATTCTATTCTACCTTATGCTCAGTCCCTATTTACCAAGAGCTTTTACGAGAAAGAAAAAACCGGCACTCTTAGCGGACGTCACGCCTTTTGGAAACAAATGTACCCTTTTGTTATGGGCCAATGCAGGTAAAGATGTCTACCTCACCTCTCATGTAAGTCGGTCCAGATCCTACGGCCTTTGTCTTACCATCAAGGCGCTACTTGAGGATAATCTCGCCTATGAAATTGCCTAATCACGATCAATCACTTCTGATATTGAGCCTCGATAGATATCTACAAATCATGAAGTTTACAATCGTTGGAAATAATCCAGAATATGCACTTTTCGTGACTCCTTTCACTGCAATGCACCTCAATTGGCCCAAGCTTTCAGACACAAACTTAAACCACATTGGTTGGATCCCCAAGCCGATTTCTCTTGGTGTTGAGGGGCTTCAGGGGTCCAGCAGAGGGGTTAGACCCCGCACTAAACCCGTTGAGGCTACAATCTCTGTGTAGCCATCCATTAACTCATCTCCAAATCTTCCCGATACAACAAGTCGGTGAAGTCAATTTTGCTTTTTGCCAGGTCAGAGTTTCTTGTCTCTCTTGTTCAATTGAGTGGTGTGTTGTCTTTTGTTTGAAACATTCTACTTCCTCTTTTGTCTTTGACACACTTCCTCCAAACCACCTCAAGACACCCCACTTCACAATGGCTGATACCAAGGTCTACCGCGCCAGCACCACTGCACCCGTCAACATTGCTGTTGTCAAGTAATATCTTCCTATTCGCATATTCTTTTCCTTTGACTAACCGGTACCAGATACTGGGGCAAGCGCGACCCCAAGCTCAACCTCCCCACCAACAGCTCCCTCTCCGTCACCCTCTCCCAAGCCGATCTCCGAACCCTCACAACCGCCTCTTGCTCGAGCTCCTTCACCGATGGCGACAGCCTCACTCTCAACGGAGAGTCCTCCGACATCTCTGGCGCCCGAACCCAGGCCTGCTTCCGCGAACTGCGATCTCGCCGGGCCGCCCTCGAGGCCGCCGACTCCTCGCTTCCCAAGCTCTCTACTTTCCCCCTGAAGCTTGTCTCCGAGAACAATTTCCCTACCGCTGCTGGACTTGCCTCTTCGGCTGCTGGTTTCGCTGCGCTGGTTCAGGCTATCGCTCTTCTCTACGAGCTCCCCGATTCGCCTTCTGACCTTTCGCTCGTCGCTAGACAAGGTTCCGGATCTGCTTGCCGCAGTCTCTTTGGCGGTTATGTCGCATGGAGGATGGGAGAGAAGGAGGATGGAAGCGATTCCAAGGCCGACCTTGTCGCTCC
This sequence comes from Fusarium stilboides, assembly GCA_014822085.1. Taxonomy (NCBI): domain Eukaryota; kingdom Fungi; phylum Ascomycota; class Sordariomycetes; order Hypocreales; family Nectriaceae; genus Fusarium; species Fusarium stilboides. Next base: position 15,664 of record JAASAY010000176.1, read on the forward strand.
CGCGTCCCACTGGCCTGAGATGCGCGCCTTGATCCTCGTCGCCAGCGCTGCCAAGAAGGGTGTTTCTTCCACCTCAGGCATGCAGCAGACTGTGGCCACTTCAGGTCTCTTCAAGGAGAGAATAACAACCGTTGTCCCCACCAACATGAACCTTATGGAGGAGGCCATCCAGAACAAGGACTTTGCCAAGTTCGCCGAGGTCACCATGCGCGACTCCAACTCTTTCCACGCTACTTGCGCCGACACCTATCCTCCCATCTTCTACATGAACGATACTTCCCGCGCTGCCATCCGCGCCGTCGAGTACATCAACGAGAAGGCTGGCAGAACTATTGCGGCCTACACCTTTGACGCTGGTCCCAACTGTGTCGTCTACTACCTGGAGAAGGATGCCGACACTGTCGTCGGTACTTTCTACCAGGCTCTCCAGGGTGTTAATGGATTCAAGGAGGACGCTGCTAGCGCCAAGTCTAGTGTTGAGCTTGAGAGCGCTCTTGCTTCGATCTTGAAGGAGGGTGTGAGCAGAGTCATCTCTACTGGTGTTGGTGAGGGTCCTATCAAGACCGATGAGTATCTTGTTGGAGAGGACGGTCAGGCTGTTCAACGATAGACGTGGATGAAAAACAAAAGGATCTAGTGACAGATTTCGTAAATAGCATGTTGATAAGAGATTTTTGAACCGCAGCCGTTACAACTCATTTTTGGCCGTCATGGACAAGGAGATTGTGCCATATTCTACGTGAACAGCTTCCGACTGTAGCACTCGCGAAGTATCTGGGACTAAGATGCTTGTCGATCATGATCGTCCCGCGAACTGCGCCGTTCTTGATGCTCCAGATGTTACGGTGTGGGGCCGACCGGAACGACTACGCGACCCGACCTTTACAATCGGCTCCGATCAATCGTCAGTCTCCACTCGCAAGTGCCTGGGTATAAAGTTATAAGTTCTTGACAGGTAACGACGATGTTGAAAATCTAATTGACTTTATCCGGTTACTTGTTACACTTGACGTTCTGCTTTGCGGGGCACTGGCACTGGCACTGGCACTGGCAGTGCCTGCTGTGAAACGCTGTAAACACCTTTTCTCACAGTCACCAGGCAGGCGAGCCTCATCTTCAACCTCTCATCAACACCATCACGATGGATGGCCTCACCAAACTTCTCGGCCGCGGCGAGCCTGTCGAGATTGTCGAGCTTGACAAATCGGGCAACGTTGCCCGCAGCTGGCAACACACTCTCGACAACCGCGTGCGTGTTCTTTATTACCCTCTTCGAGATCATCACTAACCTTGTTCATAGGTCCTACCTAAGACCAAGCCTACGTCTAGCTTCTTCCTACTCCCCTCCATGCGCGAGGCCTTCATGCCTGTTGGGTACCCTCATTCCGTCTCCAAAGACTACCTAAGCTATCAATTCTTCGACTCCGTGCAAGCTTTCTTTTCAACCATCACGTCTCTCCTCGCCAACCGAGCTCTGCTGCAGGGTCTTGGTGTTGGAGATGCGAACTCATCCGCAACCTTTGCGATGCTTCTGACCGTCCTCAAGGATGCCATGTCTCGCATCGCCACCATCATCTTTGCCCAGCAGTTTGGCCTTCGCATTGAGCCTGACGCCAAGCGCTACCGCTTCCTCGCGGATGTCTTCAACGACACTGCCTTTTTCCTGGAACTTTACAGTCCCTATTTCGGTCCCTATGGCAAGATCATCGCTTTAACCACCGGAGAAGCCCTTCGAGCATTGTGCGGCGTTGCAGCGGGTGCAAGCAAAGCTGCTCTTAGTGTTCACTTTGCGAAGCATGACAACCTCGCCGAACTCAATGCGAAGGAGGCCAGCCAGGAGACTGCTGTAGGCCTTGTTGGTCTTCTCGTCGGCACCCTTGTTGTCAAATATGTCGAGGATCACAATAGTGTCGTTTCTTTGATGGTCATCCTGGTGTTTGCTCACTTGTGGATGAACTACCTCGGTGTCCGCAGTGTGTGCATGAACAACCTCAACCGACAGCGCGCAACCATCCTGTTCGAGGAGTATCTCAAGACCGGAAGTGTCCTCACACCTAAAGAAGTCGCTCATCTTGAGAACATTCTGCTCTGGCGACCCATCGTCCGTAATCAGCACGGCCAGAAAGTCGCCCGTATCGAAATGGCCCAGAGCTACTGGGACGCTATGGGCGCCAAACATCCCCACGTCAATGTCGCTGTCGTCGACGGTATTAGAAACACTCTATTCGTGTGGTCACGCACCAACCGCACCCATACTCCGATCAAGATTATGCTCTGGAAGGACTCTAGTGCCGTCCACGCCATCAGCGCCTGGTTCATGGCCATGGAGATGGCTTGGCTCATGGAGGAGGGCAAAGGCTACACCGACAAGATAGATGATATCTTTTGTGGAAAGGAGGATTTTGGTGGCTACCAGCGGACGTACGACAACCCTGCTCTCTGGAATGAAATGCTCCTCAAGGGGTGGAACATGGAATCACAGGGGTTTGAGACAGGCGCCCCGGTTCGTCTGGTTGCTCAGCTGGAGGGGAAGAAGGATCAGTGAGATACCTACAAGGAATACTTTGGCGTCAAGGCGTGATGGACTCTGTACTAAATACCCGGGGACGTAAAAATTGATTCAATGGAGATTTTCCCAAGTCATCCATACCTAAACCGTCTACTCTATATGCATCGCCCATATTGTACACTTTCCAAACGCCAGCCCGTAAAACTAATTCATACATCATACAGAATATCGTACAACACTGTACACATCATGCCAAAAATGCCCACTTCTTGGCCCGCATCTTGACGCCCTCCCACGTATTCAGCTTCGGCCGCACATCAAGGTAGAAACTCGGCCCGCCCTTGCCATCTGGTCGTCCGGCGTAAAAGTCAATCACATAATCGACACGCGTGCCACATCGATCAATAACCCAGTCGTGACGGTCAAAAGGCGCCGTATAGCCTAGAATAGTGTTGAAACGAGCGGTGGGCGTCATGCGATCCATCTTGTTGGCGAAAGATTCGAGCTTTGGTCCGCCGCATCTAATACCGTTAGCATACCCATTCACAATCAACAGCCGGTTGATAGTTTACTTCGTGCCCTGGAGATATGGTGCCTCCCACTCTTTGATCTCCTTCCACGCTCTTTCATTAACAGCATTATGAATCGGCACAACAGTCTTCATATCCGCCACCCGCGCATCATAGCCCTTCCGCTTCATAGCGTCAAAGAACATTTTCTCCGAAGGATACACCCAGTTCCCCGAGGGATCCTGACCCGTCTCCATTTCATGGTTCGCCGGCCTCGCTGGTTCCTTGCCGTGGTCTACGGGACACGCCGCAGGTTCACCGGATGTTCGTGGGATCGTAGAAATGACGCGGTCGGTATCGAGGCCGGTGTCAGGCTTGGGAGTGTGTGCGGGAGGAGCGGCGGGGGTGGAGGAGGACCATGGGAGGTAGGATGTGAAAGTCTGAGACCACGACTTGGGCTGCGCGGTGTGATCGACGGGGCATTGGACTGGCGCAGACTGTGCTTGGGCTTGAAGTTTTGCGGCTTCGGCTTCTCGAGCTTGGGAGAGCCAGGCCTCGCGGGCCTTGTGGTCGACGGGACAAGCGGATTCGTCAATAGCCATGATGGAGATCGTACACGGCGCGGTCTTTTCGATTGGGATTGAAGAAGGTCGAGGCCTCGAGGGCGTTGGTCTGCTGCTTGCAAGCAAAGTTCAATTGCAAGGTTGAGATAAAATGGCGTAATTCGTCATAAAAAGGCTCCACGGATGGATCGTAAATGCGCCGGGATGGATTGGCTTGGAGGTTTGCGACGAAAGAAAAAAAATATGGGCCGGTATTTTTTCCGCCCGGGTCCGGGCCGGTTGGTCGGAGGTCATCTTCAACTTCACTTCGGTCTTTGAAGACGATGGTGGTAAGAATCTATAGCATCTTTGCTTCTGCAATTGATGCTTTTACTTTTCATTCTACTCTTCCGGCTGACGAGCAAGTGTAGGGCTCCCGAGGACAAGCTTTCTTCATGGTGTGATTCACTGCCGGGGCAGACAACGGAGTCTTTGAGCAACGACAATTAATCACGTATCTTGATTAGCACGTTACATTTCACGAAGTCCAGCTTGAGGTCATATACAAAGCCAGTGTCTCGTATACTGGTGTCTGGTCCAGTGCTGTCAAGGCCATTGGATGCTTCGTCACGCCTTGACTACTGTACAATTCACTCTGTTGACACTCGGGAATAACTATACAGGTGGTTCACTAAATAATCAGGATATTTACCCAACTTTAGGATAAGTTACTATAATAATAAGGGCATACATACTTTAGGCATATAACCGACTAAAGGGCGTAGGTATGGATCTTATTTTATCATATACTACCTAAAATTTAGCAGAGTGTCGATTATTTAGTGGACCGCATGTCAGGGTAGAGCAAACAATACAAACGCATCCTGCATAGTTTGCTACCAGACCAAAGATATTTAATTGGTCACTCAAACTGAAGCTGTTATACTTGATACAGTTTTAATGCAGTGCCTTAATATGTTAGGGTATCAGCAAGATATTCAGCATTTATCCAAGTTAAGCATGTTATAGACATGCAGATGCACACAAAGATACAGGAGTAGAGTGAAACATGGATGCTGCAGTGGCTGTCTTGTTTGTTCTTTCCTTTACCTGTGGCTTTTTCAATAAAGGAAGGCTGGGTTAGTACCTTCCTACCTCATAGGCTGGCCGTGACAGTCATGGCGGTGGCCATCACTGTCAGGAGGTTGAACATTCAGTACCTCTTTCACTTACTTCAATCATTTTCGGACTGGTATTGTTCATTTTCCTATTGTGCCTATTGTCGGTAAACTGAACAATGGACTCTACAATACTAGAAACTAGAGGCACTTTTTATGTCTGAGTTTCTTGGAATATCTGTTTACTTCTCGTTGTCTTCTCTTTCTTCTTCCATCAGAGGTTTCTTTCATCCTTACTCCAAAAGAAACAACATTGACAAAAGAAGAGCGTTTATGATTCCCTGTGATAAGAACAGCCCGTCCCCAAGCTTTCCTCATGCCAAACATCGACTTTCGCACTCAACGTCTTACACCAACAGCAATCATGCCCCGAAGGAAAGGTCCAACCGAATTCCCTCGATTCTCAAGACTACCCCTAGAGATCCAAGACGAGATCTGGGAACTCGCCCTCAACATTGAAGCCCCGACCGCTCATTTCGTCAGCCTCAAGTATCGCACCAATTTCTATGCCAACGTCCCTCAGGACCAAGAGCGAGAGTGGTGGGAGACATGTGCTGCCACAATCGCAACAGAAGTTGACACCAGTCGAGCAAAGCCAGTCTTCCCAGCTCGCTACGCCCTGATGCTGACTTGTCGTCGTTCTCGAAATGTCGTTCAAAGAGCATCACGACTCTGGAAACCCGTCAGCCTACACACTACCAGGGCCACTCTGATTCAGCCTCTTGTTCCTGTGGAATACCACTTCTTCCACGCCAAGGGCTACAGAGACCAAATGACCGAGCCGCAGAAAATCGACACTTCCCAGGACCTTACCATCCTCATCGACCCTTGGGCTGTCGGCTCGATATTTCAACAAGGACTTCCACGAGAAGACACACTCCCTCAGATCCAATACGCCGCCATCCCTTTCTTACCCAGCGACTCCAAATACAAAAACGGATATTACAAGCAGAAATTTACCAAGCTTCTGCATATCCTTCCCAAGATCCGCGTTCTCTACATCCTCGTCCATCCTGACCAGACCCACAAGGCCATGCGAAAGATCGATCCGGAAGTGTGTACGAAGATGACCGCCTACTTCGACAACCGCGAGGAGACCCAAGACGAAGTGCCCTTCAAGACCTTCCAATGCCGCGACAGGGTCTATTTCGAGATTCCTGAGATTACGTTGATGCAGATGTGCCAACTTCGAAAGCTGCCCAGGGTGATTGACAAGCTGTGGAAGCTTTCGGAGAAGCAGAGGAAGAAGTCACAGAGCGAGTACGGAGAGCAGCCACCGCTGGTTATTCGCATCATGACTTGGCGACATGCGCCTGGCGTGCGAGGACGATTCGACAAGGGCTAGATTGAGGACTTACACTGTCATTGAGCTTCGGTGGAGGCAGTAATTGATTGGTATGAGGGAAAGCGACGCGGTTTTGGTCAATGCAGGGGCTTTTAACAGGAACTGGACAGTACTGAGATTTGAGAGCATGAATCACGATACGAGTGATACCAGGGAAAGACCCAAGCGACAGAGATATTTAATACATTTGCTTGTACATGACTTTTTGGTACAGTTATCTCCGAGTGTCAGCAGAGTGAATTGTGCAGTAGTCAACGTGCGACGAAGCATCCAAGTGGGGAAAATAGGACTTCAGAGGCAGACTCAGTTGAGACTCTTGTTAAATTTATACTTAAATTTTTAGACATCTTAAGTCTTCCTGATTTTATTATAAATTAATTATCACTTAGATATTATAGGAGAGGTAGAGTCGTATTGAGGATTGTTTGTTCTACCCTGAATAGCTTCACATTCTGCACTCCACCTTCAAACGGAGACGGACCTGGAGACATGCTACCGTTTTCCGTAGTGCACAAACATATGCAGGTAGACACTTAGTACCTGTTACACCGAGACCCCTCTTACACCCAATTATCATTATGTCAAACATAGTCAAGCTTTTTCGAGATTCGAGTCAGGTTCCTGGATTCTACCAAGTCTCCAGTTAGGCACACCAACCTCAACAAGGTTGCCAAGGCACTGTCGTGTGAGCATACCCAACATAGATCTCGATCAACGCAAATATTCTCAGAAATAGAATTCTTTCAAGGCCCGCGATCTTCTGAGCCCATGAATAGATGGGTCGCGGGCGGGTTGCCTTGAGAGTTCCCACAATTCAATCGTCGTGATGAAATCATCGAAGGATGAAATGAAATCATATGCATGACATCACTGACACCCTCTATCAATACAAATAAGAAGTTGAAGAAGGACGAAATATTGCTTTCATCATCTTCAATAACATCCCAATCACTACAAAAAAGCAACACATTCCTCCTTTTTACAACAAAAACTACACTCCAATCACATATCCTTAAAATGTCTACCAACTACGAGCAGATCGCCAAGCAGGCCGAGCAGGACCTCAACACCTACCAAGCCAAGACCGGTGCCGGCCGACCTCAGGATGCCGACAACGCTGGTGTCAACCCTCTTGCTGAGAACAAGTTCGAGGGCGCAGAGGTTCAGTTCGGTGATGACTTGAACACAAGCGCCAGCTACAACAAGCGCATTCCTCCCAGCGAGGGCGGTGCCGTTGATGACAAGGGCCGGTAAGCATCTATCTCACTCATCTTCATATTTCCAACAACTAACACATTACAGATCAGCCCGTGGTGAGCACTACGAGGGTGAGGGCGGCCCTCTCGACAAGCTCTCCAAGGCCAACGACGAGCGTGGTGGCTACAATGACAACGACGTTGTCGGCGCCAACGTGACCCAGACATCCGGCCTTGGTGCCGCCAGCGACCTCGCCTCCAAGGGCCAGGATGCTCAGCGCACCAACGTCGGCCGCAACCCTCCCGGCCCTGGTGGCTCTCAGTTCAAGGGTGAGGACTACTACCAGCCCGAGAGCGTGCCTGACAGCATCTCTGCTGAGGGCAACATTGCTCCCGACAGCGTGATCGAGGCCAGCCGAGAAGCTGAGCGTCCTTAAGAAAAATGGAACGAAAAAAATGGAAACGGATGGGTTAATTAGCGAAATTTCTGTATGATTATGGTAATTTGAATCGACATGATTGACGACCAAACAAACAATATATTTTTTGTCCCCAGTATCATCGTGATCCATGCAGGGTTGAATTATAAGTCTAGGTGAAGCTTCGGTGAATTTTCGCCCCCACTGTGGCTCCCGCTAGAGCCCGCATTTTAGAGCATGATCAGCGTCATGAGGCCTTGGCCTTATCTCGTGACCCAGCCGCCAAATGTGAAACTCCCAACGACCTCTTATCAGCGACTTTGCGATCTCGACACGACTTTCCCTTCCGCCTTTTCAATTGCGAGACGCCATGTCGTGTGCGATCTCACAGGCAATACAAGAGTGCTGATAGTAGTGATTACTGCCATGTCCGGCCTTTCACCGTCCTCTTCCGGATTACTCCCTATGTCTGGTTCACCTTCATCGTCTTGGGCAGTGTACAGAGCTAGAGCTACAGCTATGTTTGGACACCACGATACCAAGGTTGCTGTAGCCTTTTGGTTGTTTGGTACGTTTTGAGTGCGACTTCACCAATAACTAGCTGACCATGGCTTGCCAGGCCTTATCAATAATGTCCTCTATGTAATCATTCTCTCCGCCGCCCAAGATCTCGTCGGTTCGCTCCCCAAGGGCGTCGTTCTCCTCGCCGATGTCGTTCCCTCGTTCTTGACCAAGTTGATCGCTCCGTACTTTATCCACCGAATCCCATACCGCACGCGAATCCTCATATTCATCGCCCTGTCTGCCGCTGGCATGCTCATGGTTGCCTTGACGCCGCGCACACAGTCCGTTGCGATCAAACTCGTCGGCGTTATTCTGGCAAGTATAAGCGCTGGTGGTGGCGAGTTAAGCTTCCTCGGCTTGACGCACTTCTACGGACCAGTGAGCCTCGCGGGCTGGGGATCCGGTACGGGCGCAGCGGGTTTGGTTGGCGCAGGACTATATGTGGTGTTTACTGAGTGGTGGGGACTGAGCGTCCGGAGCAGCTTGCTGATATCTGCGTGCTTCCCTGCCATCATGTTCATCAGCTTCTTCGTGGTTTTGCCGCTCGGGCCCTTGAAAGAAGGTTCGACGCGAAAGGATTACGATGCGATTCCCGACCTCGAAGATGAAGACGTGGACCATATGGATCAAGGAACTGCTTCGGCGGCATTGCTGGCTCCTGGGCCATCTGTTGCATCGACTGCGTACTCTGCGCATAACACCCAGGACACACTTACTATGAAGGACAGGTTGAACAAGGCAAAGGGGCTGTTTATACCGTACATGCTGCCGTTGCTGCTGGTCTACGTTGCAGAATACACTATCAACCAAGGAGTCGCTCCCACGCTGTTGTTTCCATTGGACGAGTCGCCTTTTGACGAATTCCGAGGCTTCTATCCCTTCTACGGATTCCTATACCAACTCGGCGTCTTTATTTCACGATCATCGACGCCTTTCCTCCGCATTCACCATCTCTACCTACCCTCGATGCTCCAGATCGCAAATCTTGTGCTTCTCACACTACACGCCATGTACTTCTTTCTTCCTTCGGTCTACGTTGTCTTTATCATCATATTCTGGGAGGGCCTGCTGGGAGGAGCCGTATACGTCAATTGCTTCGCCGAGATCATGGAGAACGTGCCAGCCGAAGATAGAGAGTTTAGTCTTGGAGCGACAACTGTGAGTGATAGTGGAGGAATCTCTATCGCCGGGCTCATCAGCATCGTTATGGAGACTAAGTTGTGTAACTACCAAGTGGCTCATGGAAGGGATTGGTGTCGGCGCATTTCTCCACAGGGCCATTAAGGATGGAGTTGGATATATCCGGCGTTTGCGCAATAATTTAGATCGGTTATATGTTGTAGATATCGCATTGGTATATAGGGTTGGTATATGGAGTTTTTGCTGTCTACATCATCTCGTGTCTAGCGTGCCCGGACGTTGACGTGAGAGAGCTCGGATAACCTGGAGAAAATTGTTAAATAGCATGTTGCGTAATAAGCGACTGTAATTTTCCATCCTTGTCGAATTAATCTGATCGCCTCATGGTCGATAAGCGGGATTCCACTTTACCGAAGTTCCAATGAGGTCGCCGATAATTCCTCAGACCTCGGGCGCAGGAAAATTCCGCTTTTCTCTCTCCGTCTGGAACAATTCAGGGGCAACCTCAATTTATATACCCAGTAATTTCTGTAAGCTTACAGGCAAGCATAGCATAGCACGGCATTGTTCGTCTCCGGCCGGTGTAAGCGGAAATGCGACTTTTATGGGATGAACAGGGAACGTGGGCCAATAAATCGGAAACAACCCCTGGACAAAGACGTTGGAGTCGGGGACGTTCCCTGTAAGGCGGGTAGAGACTTTAATTGCATGTGACGAACAAGGCAGGCAATAAAGAGTCTGGATCTTTTGTTGAGTTATGGGGCATGGTTGTGATCTGATGTTACCATGCTGTAAGTCTAGTCTTTTGGTTGTCTATCAAAGATCGTCGTGAAAGGTGAAATCGTTAAAGTTATGGAGTCGCCGGGTAACGTATCGTAGCTAGTAAATAAACACAGCACTAACAAACACATCTCCTGCACGGCTGTGGTTGAGTTCCATGTTTAGATCATCCTATCGGCAGACGCGATGGCTTGTGGCTGACGGGAACCTCGGCGATGCCATTTCTGACAAGGCGGCGCATGATGGCACTTTCAGAATACGAATGGGGACTTATACATGGTTATTATAGACAGACATCACGCGAGAACCAACAGCTTGTTATCTTACACGAGGGTAAGCTGTTTAACCATTTTGGTTGAGCTGACAGAGCCAAGATACGAGGCATCACCGCCAAGCGACCACCAAGCACACCACGGCGGATAACGGCACTAGCGCTGACTGGCTTGGCGGTTTCATCCTTGTGAATCGCAATAGCTGAGTGGTGGTGATCAAATTTCTGCTTATTGCAGATAATGCCGTATGTCGGTAATTGAGACACGGCTGAGGACTTTTCTAGAGAGTTGAGGTAGAGAGAATCATCTGTTGAAACACGGACCAAGAACTAATTCCCGTCGGGAATTGCTGACGTGAGGATTGGTCCGTTGGTCTGTTTCGATTCCCCGGTTGGGCTGGGCTGAGATGGGATGGGATGGTACGGAGTAGACGAGCCGAGTCGGTGGAGTCTGGAGATGATTTTCGCAGTTGACAGGTCGGCTGGGCTGGGCTGGCCAGGCTCGTTAGATCAGCCGTGCGAGGCATTGAACTTCGAGAGGGATTCGAGGTAGATGTCGACATGGAATGATTTGTTTGCTTTCTAGTGATTGATATTCACATATAGTAGGGGTTCTATCCCACGTGGCTTGAGACATGCATATTCAAGGGACAATTAAGACATTTGATAACATCTACAACTCCATCTGGATCTCCCTATGTCTCAACCTTGAGCAGGGAGGCCAAGACTGAATACCAGGACCACCAGAGACCTCTTCAAGGGAGTCTTGCCGCGTTTCTTTTCATTCCTTTGCCCTGTAACACTCCACTGCTACGAACCCTGTATGACATGCTGAACATATCCTTGGGCATTTGCATCCTAGAGGAATTTAATCAGATCAATTACTTTTCCTGCCCGCCAAGATGTCGAAAGAGAGGGGCAAAGTCACTATCCAAATTAATAAAAAAAAAGGCCAAGCCAAATTTCCGCCTGGCGAGGACGTTGCAGATAAGCTATTGTGTGATTGGTCAACAAAATTCATCGCAATCAAGGCCGAACCATGCAAGCGGCTTCCCGAAGGGGGCTGCCATCCAATGTCTGATCGAGATGCAGTCTGCAGGGGGAGAAAAAGTGATAGCGGGAAAGCGAAAGCGATTTTGCCCTGCTGTACTGTAATTCATGGTTGGGGATGGTAAGACAATGATTCTTTGTAAAGCTTCACTGTGAATCTCGAGGCTGGTCTTCAAAAACCTAATTGCTGTTGTTTTGATACTGGTGATTGGGTCATTATGGAGATACCTTTTCATGACGCACTTGACAGATAATTAAAGGGGTACCTAAAAGTACAGTGGCAGATCTAAGCTTACTCAGCTCCGGAACTCAACCTATTGGTTGGTTTCTGTACATGCCCGTGAACTAAGCAGCAAAACCATCTCTCCAGGGGGTTGGTATGAATTGGAATCGTCGGGTAGAAGACGGATTTCGCAATGCAATGCCATGCCGAGAAGAAAAGGAGACAATCGATACTGTAGTACCCCCTGATTCACTTGGCATTTCTGGTTCCCGCACTTTGTTAGCGTAAGGTAGTGTCTTGTATCGCCACTTCACCCGCAAGCCCAAGCCCAAGTCTGAGTCCAAGCCCCCAAGCCTCGTGCTAATAATTCCTTGGTCCAATCCCCAAAAGCGTTTGAACCCGCCCTCCAGTAACGTAGCGTAGCGCAGCGCAGCGCATTACAGGCCAGTAGCAGGCCCAGTACATTTACAGCACAGGCGCATCACGGGCCTCCTTCCTCCCGCCTCCATAACTCGCTTCCCACTTCCCAGTCCCCCCTTCCCCGTCGTCGCAATCCAACCCATCTCTCCCTCACTCTTGCCTTGCACTTGCACTTGCAACCCCCCTGTCCGCTTTTATTTAATTTAATCCCACCTAAGCCATCTCCATCCTCCTCTCTCGCTCCCCTGCGCATTTTCTGGCCTTATCAGAACCAGGTTCCTATTTTTCTCCCCTTCTCATTTTCCTCGCTTCTCCTCTTCACCGTTCGTCTTTCTTTCTTCTTTACACTCAAATAATTTTTTATCCCAAGCGACGTAGCGTGCGCTTCGGGTTGGTTCTTGTTGTGTCCTCGTCGGCGCCTTTCACTCTCTCTCTATTGCTCGGTTCGATCCTACCGGTCGCTTCTGAATTACCCCTTGTTGTATCGTTTCGTCGAAATACGCGCGTACAGCGACACTTGCGACAATGTTCGGTCAAGTGCGTACAAACCGGTCGACGGTCCTTATGGCCGGCACCGTCATCTTCCTGGTCGCTTTCGTTAGCCTGGCCTACAACCATCTGGACAAGTGGGAGCCTCCCGCTGATGTGTGAGTTTTTATTCCGCTCAGGACTGGAAAACGTGTTTCTGACAGTAATGCAGCACCGACACCGAGACCTCCATTATTGGAGACACCCACGATGAGCCTCACCACGACGAGTCTCAACAAACGCAGCCCAAGGAGGCACACGGTGCCATGTCCAAGCCCGACCACCCCTCCAACGCTTCCACCGAGCTCGGCGACTACTACTTCAACTACATCATGAAGTCCGGTATCTCGCCTACCACTCCCAAATATGCTCCTTTTGGTGCTTTCCCCATGGAGCTGCCTGCCGACCCCAAGTGGACCGAACTTATTGGCGAGGATCTCTGCATTATCGACCTTGACAACCGACCCTTCAACGAGCCCGGCCAGATCTTTTCTCCTGATTTGATGAGCTGGGACCGCGCTGAAGAGGCCCACGGTCTGTCTCTTGGTGTTCTGAACCACTGGCTCTATGGTACGTCAATTTGCCACAATAACTGCTGTTCGTGTGACTAACCCCTCACAGCCAAGAACCACGGTTACAAGTACTACTACGTCGACATCACCGATCCCTTTGAGGACCGCCGTAACTCCTGGAAGAAGCCCCCGATCCTGACCAAGATCCTCAAGAAGCACAAGGCCTGCATTTTCCTTGACTCTGATGCTGTCTTCCACCACCTTGACCTGCCTTTCGAGTGGCTCATGAACTACTGGCAGCTTCACCCCGACACCAACTCTCTGGCTCTCGCCTACGATCCTACCCACAAGAACAACATGGACAAGTTTGGCAAGGTCTACCTCAACACTGGTTTCATCGTTCTCCAGAACAACGAGAAGACTTTCGAGATCCTCAAGGAGTGGGAGGACTGCCCCAACGAGGGTGGCAAGCACCCCGAGTGTACCGAGTTCCGAAAGAACCGTCCCGGAAAGCCTACCGATCAGGGTGGTTTCGGTACCTACATCCGTTACGATTACCCCAAGGACATCAAGGATCTTCCTTGCACTGAGGCCAACGGTTTCCCTGAGAGCCGATCTGGTTGTGAGGGCAAGTTCATCAAGCATCTCTGGACTGGCAAGAAGGACCACATCAAGGTTGTCATTGGCCAGCAAGTTCCCGGTGCGCTACTGGAAATGTTCCACCGACAATTCATGGAGGAGAAGCCTAAGTTCTTCATCTCTGAGCGAGACTTGATGGCTCAGTCCGATTAAATAATGAAATGCTTTTATGAGACGAGTACTAGAAAAGGCGGACATGATAGGACGGCTTTCATCTTTTTTTAATAACTGTACTATACCATCCAGGAGAGGTATACCTTTTCCCCATGGGTTTCATGGTGTTTTTGGGAGTGTTATGGTTTACAAGGCTTCGGCCATCGAATCGGAGACATTTGGATTTTCAACTATGCATTCAAGTAGAAAGACGAAATCTACGCAATGACTCGATATGAGTAATAGGGAATATACATAAGTACTAATATCTTTGTGTATGTTGTTGGAGTGATGTCTATTCGGTGATACTACCCTGCACCAGACCTAATATGAAGGTCAACCAAGTGCGTATTAACCTGACATACAGTTCAAACTGGGTCAACAGAAGATATAAGAGTGAACAAGTATCAGTTAAAGTCATTATAAAGTTGTTCGATCTTCCGCCTGAGTTGTGACTTGTAAATTCGTGTTATGCAAGCTCTGTTTAGAACTCCAGCTCTGTGCATATGAACCCAGTCCCTGGGCCTTGATCCACATTATAGTCGTATACACTTACATATATCACTATTGCAGTGACTACCGCATATATAGTGCGGTAATATCCAAGGTGCGCTGGTGGGTCAGTGAAGTTCTGCTGCTTCCTGGTGTTGATAGGGATCTTGGTGTAGAAACTGCAAGAGGTGGGAGAGGAATGCAGCATCTCCAGACTGCTGGGATCGCCATCCATGCATTCAATTTAGGACAGCTTGTTGAGTGTCGTGCAGTTCTGCGCTTGCCTCTAGACGAACATCTGCATGAATTCACCAATTCCATTCAGCTATGCTGGCCTGCTTTCTAAGCCGCGCCCTTCGATCGAGGAGGCAATAATGAATGTCATTATATGATTCATCGCTCCTATGAATAATCAAATAGAGCTCGCTCAAGTCTAAAATGCAAGCAATGATGCTGAGTGTCGATGTCGTGCTGCGAGGCATTGATCATCAATACTGACGAGCACTCAACAAAGGTCACCCAAGGGTTCAAAGTCGGGGAGATTGACATAATGACCAATTGACGTTTAGTTACCGAGTCTGATCATTAATCTAAAAGCCGAGCTCTTTGCAGCGACCGTGCGGTGCGTGACCAACGGCTTCGCAAAGGCGATCAGTAATCAACCAACTCGGGCGGATGGGATTTCATAATACCTCAACTCCTCTCGCTTTCGCGTTTTGAAACGTTGATCTTGAGGAAAACACCGTCGGAGTTTTGGGTAGTAGATAAAGAACAGCTTTGAAGATGGGAATTACGATTTGATTGTTGACTTACACGATCATCATGGCGAACCAAGACACCATGATTGCGACTGGAGATGCTGCGCTTGCAGCTCAACTCGGAAATGACTCTGCGACCGAGCAAGATATTGAAGTTGCGCGACCTAAAGAGCAGCCAGAAATAGTAGATGAGTTGGATTGGGATAATAGCCCGCATAATCCGTTTAACTGGCCAGCATGGAAGAAGGCGTTGCAAGTCGTGATGCTCTCCTGCTCAGCTCTATTGGGGTGAGTACACATCTATCCCTATCTTACCAATCTAACAATTCCAGATCCATCGGAACATCCATCATGAGTCCCGCTCGCAACGCTCTAATGGCTGAGTTCAACGTCAGCAGTACCGTCGCTCTCCTCCCGTTGACGATGTACGTCCTCGCGCTGGGTTTCGGACCCGTCATCGGCGGTCCTTTGTCTGAGACGCTTGGTCGTTATCCTATCTACTTTGCGAGTGTTCCCCTCGGATCCTTGTTTACTGTCGGCGCGGGTTTCGTTCATAATATTGGAGGGTTGTGCTTTCTTCGCTTCATGGCGGGATTGTGTTGGGGTCCTGTTCTTGCTGTTGCGCCGGGGACGTTGTCTGAGACGTTCACACCGACGAACAGGGGTCCTGTGTCAGCGATTTTTGTTCTTATGCCGTTCTTAGGACCTGGATTAGGGTAAGTCTTCGTCTTGATTTTGTGAGCCTAGCTAATGCAACATAGGCCGGTTATAGGATCCTTCGTCGTCCATCGCAAAGGCTGGCGCTGGACACAGTGGACGTTGGTCTTCTTTTCGATTCTAGCCATCATCATCACGGCCTTTTCGCACGAAACGTTTCATCCGGTCATTAAGCGCAGACTGGCTAAGAAGAAGGGCTTGAAGGTCGACCCGCCGCCGCCTCTGGCTGCTCGATTCAGGACGTTTGCTCTTGTGGCGGTTGTGCGTCCTATTCGGATGCTTCTCTTTGAGCCTATCACTGGATTTATCTGTCTGTATGTGTCGGCCGAGTTTGGAACGCTTTTCAGTTTCTTCGCTGCTGTGCCGTATACTTTTGGTAAGGTGTATCAGTTCTCCATTGAAGAGTCAGGCCTGGTATTCCTTTCGATCGTCATCGGCTGCGTCCTGGGACTCCTTACCGTCATGCTCTGCGACATCTTCCTCTATCGCAAACAAGCTTCGAAATACCCTCAGCATCAAATCCCGCCGGAACATCGTTTGTATCCTTCCATGATTGGAAGTGTTGGGCTGCCCATCGGCCTGTTCTGGTTCGCTTGGACTGCACGGTCGGGAGTTTCATGGGCGAGTCCTGCTGTGGCGATGATTTTCTTTGCGTGGGGAAATCTGTGCGTTTTCGTCAGTACGATACAATATATTACGGATACGTATCATGGAAGTGTGGTTGCGAGCGCTGCTAGTGCGAATAGTCTTGCGCGGTATGGATTTGCGGGAGTGTTTCCGTTGTTCACCATTCAGAGTAAGTTGAGTTCACATCTTGTACTAGAGCTAAGCTAACATGAATCAAGTGTATCAGAAGTTGGGGATTGACTGGGCTAGTAGTCTGCTGGGTTTCATTGCACTGGTGTTGCTGCCAGTTCCGTGGGTGTTGTTCAAATATGGTCCCGGTATCAGGGCTAAGAGTTCTTATGAGACGGTGAAGTTCAAGTGAAGAAGTAACCGGATGCCTGAATTTGTTCTATAGAATTAGAGTATTGTAATTCGACTGTCTAATACAGCCAAATATCTATTTCTCAGGAATCTCGATCAACTTGTAGTCTTTATCCAAATAGTACCACTGATCATACTTGGCCGGCCTCTCCGCAGCAGGAAGAACATTGGCCTTGGCAGGAAGACCAAACTTCTTGGTGGCATCCTTGCTCTTGACATAGCTCTTCTTGTACTTCTTGGTGGTGGTTTGGTTGTAGTTGATCTCGTTGGAGTCAACCTTGCCGCGAACAAGATCTTGCCAGTCGCCGTGGCTGCTCTTGATGGTCTTGGCCATGAATTTGGCGTTCTGGTAGTCGCCGCCGACGATCTCGAGGACGTCGTCTCCACGGGCGACTTTGTAGTACTGGCGGTGTCAATAGAGTTTGGGCAACGAGTCATAGAGAGCTTACAGTGAACCAATTGTAGTAGGTCTTGGCTAGGCCGGGGCGGTACTTCTCGAGGTCCTCGACGGCTGGAGGTGTTAGTTTGGAGCTTTTGAATGGGAAGTGTGACTTACAGTCGACCAGAGCAGCAAGGGGGTCCTTGGTATCGATGGCAATGACCTTCCAGTCAGTCTCGCCACCCTTGAACAATTAGCAAACATGTCTTTGTTGAGTAATGAGGATTAACTCACGTCGTTGAGAGCAAGTCCTCCCAAAACTTTCACGGACTTCACCTGGCCAACGTGCGCGGGGCTGTGTATGTCAGCTCCTGTTTACTTCACACACAGCGGAGTACTTACGCCTCAGTGATATCGAACAGATCAATGGGATCGTTGTCACCGGGGAATCCAGTAAAGTCGTGGTCAAAGTTGGGGCTCTCCCAAGTTTGAGGGATGGATCCATAGTGGAAGGGGTAAGACTTGTGAGGCCAAACGCTCTCGACGAAGCGAGGTTTGTCCTTCTTATCATCGTGGAAGATGGGGTCTGCGACCAGTTAGCGACATACGTGCTGAGTCTGGAGTGAAGTCGTACTGAGAGGCTCGTCGCGTCGGGTCTCAATCTTGCCGTCGGTCCATCGAGGGATCTCGACGACGTAGCTCACGATGCGGTTGTTGCCCTTCTCAGGGTACAGGGGAACATCGTGCCAGAAGGAAATGGGCTGGCCATCCTTTTCCAACCACACTCGCCAATCCTGAATATGTCAATAAGGCACTCAGCATATGAGACGGAGAATCACTGACAAGGGTGTTGCGAGCGCCGACTTCTCGGAGAGTGAACGCATCATAGTCAACAGACTTAGCCCTAGGCGCAAGAGAAGACCCAAAAACCAGAGCCGGCAACAAAGCCAGCTGAAACAGCGAAGACGTAGCAACCATTGTGACTTGTTGATCAAAGAATGTAACAGCTGCGGAGTTGAGCTGCCTTGGATAAAGTTTGACTTACATTGGCTCCCGGGAGGCTTTTTAAGCTTGAATCGAAAAAGGCCAAGACGGTCCATGGCTCGCGTGAGGCAATTCCTGACTTCATTATCCCACGTCCTCGGTGACGGAAATGGCCATGGGAATTATCGCCGAGAGAGACGGATCGTTACCCCGGCCGGTGAACTTAGTGCGTGAGATCCAACGGCGTGGTCGAGGTGCTGCACGTGCATCTGGAGTGTCGATCTTGGGAGACATGGGTTGTGCCAGTTGGTGATGCGGGATGGAGGCACGTGGGATTTGGCGATAATGGGTGATTGCTATTGTGCAGAGGTGCGTAGCGCTACTGCAGGTCGATATTGTCGTAATTCAGGTAGAGTTTAGGCAAGATTTAGGTAAAATTACTCTTAAACCATGCACAATGAAAGCATTCAAGAATCTATAATTTGACTACCTAATCTCAATTGATGGTGTTGTCGAATGCCAGTGGCTTATCTCCCCTTATCGCGGGGCAAAAGACATTTGGAACTGGCGCGACAAGGATCTTGGGAGGAAGAAGAGAACCTATTCGGAGGAGCAATATCGGCCGGCTTTTCTGGAAGCTTGGGTAGAGTGATGATGATGGTGTTGGTGAAGGCGGAAGGCCAGGCCTTCAGGCGCGATGGTCATTTATGAGTCGTATCGTATTCCAAAGATCGGTTCACTTTATGATAAATCATCCTATAGTGACCTCTCTGTCTGTTATGATAATGTTCTTCTAGTCGTGTGGAAGGAAGATGAACCGGAGGCCTGAGCCGTAAAAGTGGACCCGACGGGTCCGGACCCGGGACAACTGATTAGACTGGCCGGTGGTCTCTAGCCAGTTGGAGTTAGCAAAAAGGTTCATGTTGGTGTTATCAAGATAAAAGCAGCAAGGGAGAACGAAATGTATATGTGCATTGGGTGTTGAATTTGAAGGATATTGGGATATATCCGGTTAATGATTCAGGACAGAGGCGGTTAGGGTAGAGTCTTGGTATAATTATTAGTTTTACCCCAGTCACAATAATTGCTCATTGCCTGCTCATAGGAGAGCGATCTCTCATTCCCAAGCCACCTTCTGCCCTATCTATCTATCTATCATCCTATTGTCCAGCAAAAATTCGACATCATCACCACCTTCGAACGTTGAAATGGCAAAATATAAACACTTATCGATAACGGCAGGATTCGAACCTGCGCTCCCGAGGGAATTAGCTTTCTTTAAAATTCGAGGCTAACGCGATAACCACTCCGCCACGTTACCAGGTTATTGGTTGATGCTGGGGAAGTTTGGTGAGGTCATTATATTCTCCAGCGTCACTGTTATACCGATTTGTTGTGAGCCATCTCAGATGGGACTTACACAGTATGTGAGGATTTATCTCAAGTCCCTGAGTTCATTGATATGATATCATACTTTTCCAGGCGGAATCTATTTCAAAAATAAGCTGAAGTGGCGTAAGCTGTTTCCTAGGTGGTCATGAGGAACCACTAGACTATGGGTCTAGTACCAGCCGACCTAACTACTTAACCATAATGTGAGGAACTCTACGCGCAGCTTTTGAGTAAACATCCTTCATAGCCTCATCACCAAGCGGGTGTCCCTGTTACTTCATTTTTGACAAGATGCCATTGTTGTTACGACGGTACGTACCTTTTGTGGCTCATCGCTTAAATAAGGTTGTGGGGCCGTCTTGTCGGCCGCTCCCGCTTCCTCAATTAGAACTCGCTGTTGAGATGAAAGGGGAGCACGAGGACGAGAGGCATCCTAAAATGAGAAGGAGTTCCTCTAAACTTAGGATAAATCTTAGACTAGGCTAGCATGATATACCTTAGAACCTCTTTGAGATCATTATAACCTTTGCTATATTAATTGCTGAGATATATTTTATGGCTGGCTTGTTTCTTCGAATCCGCAAGTTTGTTCGTTCTGCAAGAAGGCAGACCATTCCCCATAACCAATCTACGAATGAAAGTGCCCCATCGTGCACTAGAAAGTTCTCGTACTTTAAAGGCTGGTATGCTGGAGATTACCTCAGAATATTCGGCCCTCCTGCCGACGGGCGCCGCCATGTCTCTTATAAGTTAACCTTTCCATCGAGCCAGCGCAGCGATGACGGATGTCTATTGCCTGGGGGGTCCAACCACATGATTCCGCCAATACGGCTGCCCAGAATAGCATAAAATGCTTTTGTGTCCGAATTGTAGGTGAAACCCCTTTTGCGATGGGAGAATTCCCCTTGAGAGTCGAGGTTTGATGACCGCATGGCCCCCTAGGCTACAGGTCGCGTCGTTGCTTAATGGACAATGCCGAAGTAGATGGTGCGAATTGAAGACGATAGCCTGTGTTGTCTTCACGTACCTTCTATGTACAACAATGCCCCCAGACTGTCCACCTATAAGGCGGCCTCTGCAGGGTTCGCGGGGATCGCTAAGGTCATGACACTCAACTGCATGTTATCTCTAGTATACTAACATGGTGTTTAACCCTATTATACGCAAGGTTATCTCAAAGAGGGCGTGCGAGTCAAAGACAGGGGTCGTTTACCGCGACGAGACGCCGTACCTATCCTGCCGCTACGACTAAGGAGCCCCTGAAAGCCCGGTACCTCACAACAGAGTTCGAAGGCGTAGATCCTAGTAAATACAATCCTAAGACTTTACGTAAGAGAGATATTCCAATCTGGAGTTGGCCCCTACAGGGTTCTTGGATGAGTGCTTTTCTTGGGTACGAAGATGGGCCGTCTTACTGAGGGCGCCCTCCTTGATAGTAGGAATCTATGAGCAGCAAGAAGTTCGGGTCAATCTACTCTATAAATACCAGGAATCGTGATTGCGTATGTAACAAAGCAGCGTATAGCCTCGCAAGGGTAGCCATGTCACGTGGAGAAGGTCAAGAAGGATATGCGTAAGAAGACGTGCGGGGAGGGCCAACCGCGACGAGTTCCTTCTCACCTACAAGCTTACTTTGGAGGCACGGAGAGGCGAGGACTCCGGGAGATGTTTGATAGTTGGTCGCGGTAGACGCCCATAATGACTAGCTCGCGCTCCTCGTCAAAGGTCATATTTGCTCTTGTGGGAGGTCGAGAGTGAAGTATCTGTAGGGCTGCAAGTGAGGGTCTGACTCGTTTGTTAAGTTGTTGAACATGAAAATGTTTGAACTTCCATATGCATAAGCTTTATTGATGCTTGTCCGTTCAAAGGGCCGAAGTGTAGTGCATCAGTGCATATTGAAGTACTTCAGGTTTCTCCCCCATTCTACCCAGTCACTCCAAGACGACTAAGTTTTGAGCAGAGATCCAGTAAGGTTCAGATCGTAGCTAATAGCGATTCAAGCTTTTCTCTGATGGGATATGGTCGAAACACCACCATAGGTATCAGTGTCAGAGTTTCGATCTTGTTCTTCAGCTCGCGCGTGAACACAACGCTGGGCATTAACGCAGACCTGTAAGAAAGGTTTTAGCTTTGCGAACAAATGTACTCGAACTTTGTAATCACCTTTTATGGCTGCATAGAAGGGGGCAGAAACTGTGAGGGCATCTCGGTCAACACGTCTGCGGTACATCCTCTGTTAGTCTCACGGCATATTCCAGCTTTCATCGCAACTTACAAATTTCTCAAGTGAGTCAGTATTTGCAGCCTAAAGTCTAAGCATGGTCATTTTTCATATGCATGCAAGGTGTTCAAGATGGCATTGTCTGCGTGCGCATTGAAAACTCTACTGCGACTGCAACTTAACTCAAAATATACTTCCTACATTTCCTATAAAACCCTGGCCCTCCCTCCTCTGGAATTCGATTCCTTTTCCCTCCTACACAGTCGATTCATCATACTTCACTCCAGCTATCAGTCTTCTATATCTTCCACTTCCATTCATCCATTTCCCCCATTCCTCTTCCCCATACTCTTTCCCTTTCACTCTTAACAACATCACTCACTATGCCTCGTCGTGGTCCCAACTCAGGCTATAGGCCAGGCACTTGCAAGGCTAAGTTTTGCGACTTCAGACATTGGGAGATGTGTTCCGGCATCGAAAAGAAAAATCAGAAAGAATTGGAAAGGATAGCCCGCGCAGAAGAGGCCATGGATCTTACCGACCTCGATCTGGCTGCTCTCTCACGAGGCGATCTCACCCCTGCCGTCCTTATCAAGCTTACCACGGCCGATATCAACACCTTCGCTCGCCGACGGGAGAATCACATCTTCAGACGATTCCTCGTGGAGGCAGTTGGCGTCTCGACGAGCTGTTCCGACTGTGCGGCCATGAAGCGTGTGGAAGACTGGGCACAAGATACAATGTTTCATGTTGCAATGGCTGCTCGAGACAACGAGGCTGATGAGGACACCGCCTCAACATCTTCCAAGGGGCCCGAAGAAGATGAAGGTGCTTCTGTTGTGAAGAGCGACGACGATGGTGAAGACGGTCCGCATTTCGAGGGCGATGACCTTATTGCCTTTTAGGCATTTAAAAACTTTTTTGTTGGAAATTTGGGAGTTTATTCGGTGTGAAAATATCATTTTAGGGCAAGCCTTTGAGTTTGGAGTTTGTTGTACCTGGCACATGGCTTTATTGTGCATAGGTGCTGGCCATTATCATTGTTGGACTTGGGAGTTTTAGAAGATACCACGTTATGGTCTTATGAGTTCTTGTTATTCTAGCGTTCACTTGCAAATAAATTGAACACAGATCTATTCCCATATCAATTCCTGCATCAAGCATGGAACTCTAAATTATAAACGCGATGAATTATGTACATGTCGTAAAGCAAAGAAACATCCCCTCAAGTCCACGTAAACCTTCTCTTCTTAAACACACTGAGAGTACCACTTGTTGGCCGCGACGCACTTGTAAGGCGCCTCGCACTCAGTGGAGCCCTTGTAGTTCTCACCGCCGCACTGGTAGTAGTGCTTGACGGGACCGCTGGTGCCGGTTCCGACAGGGCCGGAGGGAGCAGTGCCGGTGGGAACGGCGACGGGGGCGGGAGCAGTTGTCTCGGTGTTCCAGCGGTAGGTGTAGGCACCGCTGCTGTGGCGGACGATGGGGACGCGGGCGGTCTCAGTGGGAGTATCGGTCACCTCAGCGGCGGATTGCTCACCAGAGACACCAGTGGGCTGAGACTGAGTGCCGTTGTTGGGGACTTCGTAGGTAGGGAAAGCCTCGTCATCCTCATCACAGTCATCATCGTTTTCGTCGTCAGCGTCAGTGGGAACGGGAGCGGAAGAGCCATCGTCAACGGGAGCCTGGGTAGGGCTGGTC
The DNA here is from genome assembly GCA_014822085.1 of Fusarium stilboides. Taxonomy (NCBI): domain Eukaryota; kingdom Fungi; phylum Ascomycota; class Sordariomycetes; order Hypocreales; family Nectriaceae; genus Fusarium; species Fusarium stilboides. The sequence goes on from JAASAY010000176.1 coordinate 39,273, forward strand.
TGGGTACCGTTGCTGGGAACCTGGTAGGTGGGGAAAGGAGGCTCCTCGTCATCGCAGTCCTCATCATCTTCATCATCGGCCTCGGTGGGGATAGCAGCAGGGGCAGTGCGGGTCTCCAGAGTGGTCTTGGGAGCAGAGTTGTTCAAGAAAGTGGTGGCAGGGAATGTAGTCTCGGCCTCAGGGACAGAGACAGCCTCGGACTCGGTGTAAGCGGGCTTGGTCTTGGTCTCGAGGGTAGTGGGAGCAGCAGTCTCGGCGGCAGCGGTGGTCTCAACGGGAGCGGCAGCGCTAGTGGCAGGAGCGCCAGTTCCAGCAGCAGCGAGGATGCTGGAGACACTAGTCCAGGCAGGCTTCTTCTCGTACTTGTCGTTGTAGAGGAGAGCCTCACCAGCACCGCTGAAGGTGTCGGGAATCCAGCTGTACTTGTCAGTGAGACCCCAGACAGTGACACCAACACAGCCCTTGACATCGAGACAAGCACCGACAACGTTGGCAAAGTCATCACCCTGGGTCTTGAGAGCGGCCTCGGAGGCGGGAACGGAAGCGTGACGGATGTCAAGCTCGGTGAAAGCAACCTCGACATCAAGAGCAGTGAAGCGCTTGAGGACGGTGGTGAGGGCAGATCGAGAGGGGCTCTGGCCGACGATGAGATGGCCTTGGAAACCAACACCATCAATGGGGGCACCGGCCTTCTGGAGGATATCGACAATCTCAAGAGCACGCTCGGTCTTGGCGCCGTTGTTCTCGAGGTTGTAGTCGTTATAGTACCTTTGACTGTTAGATGTATACTAATAGAAGCGACAATGAAACGTACAGCTTGGCATTGGGGTCGGCCTTGCGGGCAGCCTTGAAGGAGATGGGGAGGAAGTCAGTTCCCAGAGTCTTGTAGAAGACACTGTCGCGCCACTCTCCGCTGTCGTCGATGGCCTCGTTGACTACATCCCAGGCATAGCAGTCGCCCTTGAAGTGACCAACAACGTTGGAGATGTGAGCCTCAATGACGCTGGTGAGTTCCTCCTTGGTGAAGCTACCGCTAGACACTGCTCCAGTTAGAACAATACTCAACCACTGCAACAGAAAACTTACCCCAGTTGGGAAGCTGGCTGTGCCAAGTCAAAGCATGGCATCGGAGAACCTGTCCGTTCTTCTTCGCAAGATCCGGCACAACATCCGCCTTTGTGTAAGTGAACTGGCCCTTGCTAGGCTCAGTAGAATCCCACTTCTGACCGTTCTCAGGAACGAGCTGACCGAACTCGTCAACGTTATCGGCAAGCTTCTTGTAAGTCGCGTCGCTCAGGTATCCGTTGTCGACGGCACTGCCAAAGTACTTGAGTCCAGCGGCCTGCGCCAGGCTGTTAAGTTGGGCCGAGACAGGGCTCGAGGCCAAGAGTCCGAGAAGAGCTGACTTGTGCATTTTGAATGAATGAATGAATGTGAGTAAAAACAAACGAACGAATGTATTTTTTTACTAAGAGAAAAGAAAGAGAGAATGGTGAAAAAGAAACCACACAAATCGCGTCCAATAATTCTTCATGTCAAGATGGATGTCGGGCTTGTCGTCTTGATATAGGTAAGCTACATCAACAACAAACCCCGATCAAAAGAGCCCCATGTCTTGATTAATCGTCCCACAAGCATACGAAAGCTTCGTCCCCTTAACCTGACGGTAAAACTCAGTCCGTCAGTCATTTTCCGTCGAGATGCCGGAGAGGCCCCTGTCCCATCTCCGCTTCGTCTCAGGTTTGTGACAAGGGTGGACTTTTCTCGGGCCACCGTTACCGAAACCGGTAATCGGGCCCAAGGTCAAGGAGCTTATCGCGGGCGAAGCTTTGGAGGATCGTCCCAGCTTGTGCTGACAAGTCGGGTCAGTTGGCAGATTAACTGTCGTAGTTCTTGGTAAAAAATGGATGTTCGGCAACGTCAGATTGTTAGTTCCTTGCTGGTGGGTATTGGCCGTAAACCCCTTGTTCACGACCAATAGATCATGATTACTTTCTGGGAGATACCTAGTACAGGATTTTATTAGTTCAGGAACAGGTGGGAACGTTGCTGTTTAGTCTTATCCCAGCGCCTATATATGCAGCTTGTGCGGCTCATCACCAACGATTGAAGCGCTTCTCTTCTCTTCTCGGTAAGCCGGAACTGACCAAACGTTTCTCAAAGAGGAAGCTAGAATCGATTGCATTCTGGAATGCGACTCTTGGGTAGTATCGCGATCGGCAGTCCAGATACGTAACTGTCGATCCTCCCCTTTCGTGTTTCAGATACCCGGCGCTAGCAAACGTTCGTGTAGCTTGTTTTTGAGTTATTTCGTCTCGACACATGGAACCGTTATGATGGGGTCTTTGATGGGGCTGTTCATCTGGAGTTGTGGGAGATTGATTGATGGAATCTCGCTTGTCATCCTTAGTCGATACGAAATTTTAAAGCACAACTGGGGATCATATTCGAGAAGAGGCAATTTAAATCTTGAAGCTGAAAAACATGATATGATAAATTCATTATAATAGAAAGGCTCGGTAAATTCTATAGTGAACATTCTAAGAAACAATCCCAGTCCAGTTGCATAATTAACGTGACAGTTATATAAGCATACAGTAATACAAAGGCCTATACAAGACTCGACAGGCATTTAGCCGAAAGTCAACAGCGGCTAATTGCGTGTTTTGCCAAGGGTCTTTGTAATATCTGTAATCTTTAAATCCTCGAGCGTTTCCTTCCATAGCTTCTCGGTCATTCTTTGGCCGGACTCAGTGTACATAAGGACAGGATACCTATAGCGTCGAATTAGCACTTATATCAACAATCGTCGCATGAGTGAAAACTTACGGGCGAATCTCCCAGTCTCCATAAGATCCATGACTCTCCTTCCCAAGCATCAAGGCCGAATGTAGATATTGTCTCGTTCCATCGACCAGATTCCTTCCAAGTAGGAGATTCGAGAGGTAGACGATGGTTTGCGGCACCCATTGACCTTTTGCTTCGCGCATAAGTCCCGTACCTCTAGTTGCGCTGGGATTGACGATGTTGATAATGACGTCGTTTGAGTCGACAAGCTCCGCGAGTTTTGAAACACCCATGATCAAAAGAAGTTTGGTAATTCCATATTGAGTCAGGCCATCAAAGCCCTCTGATGTGTCAACGGAATCAAGAACACTGCCAGCTGGTTCTTTCAAGTTCGTCCATATCCCCATGTCCGAGCCGACGATGGTCAAGCGACCAGGTGTGGAAGAGAACTTGTTGCCTTTCGACGTAACACTATTTTTGGCTCGCAGGATAGGTACCAGAAGAATCGTTAGAAGCATGGTATTGAGGTAGTTGACCTGGAGTGAGATCTCGCGTCCATCGCCGCCGGCACGTTGATACGATAACTTGCCGCATCCAGCATTGAGGACAACAACGTCCAAGCGTTCCAACGTATTGCACCGAGACGCAAACTGTCGTACAGATTCAGAAGACTCCATGTCAAGAATCCATACGAAAATTTTGGCTTCTGGAAATTCGGCCTGCAGTTGTTTTGCAGCGTCATCTCCTCTCTTTTGGGACCGAACAGCTAGAATAAGTTGGCTCAAGCCAAGTTGGAGAAACTGTCGTCCGCATTCAAGGCCAAGACCTGAGCTGGCTCCTGTGATGATGGCTGTCTCGCCGCTGAGGCTAACGTAGGATGGGATCTTGGGAACACTGTGGAAGACTTGCTTCCAGATGGTGAAGGGCATGCTGGCAGCCCATCTAGCATTGTTCTTCATATGAGCCGACATGATGAGATATAGTCTATAATTTTTGTATCCAATGATGAAGGGAATCTGTGTTTTCAGAGATGCAAGTAATTGATAGAAATGGTGAATGTTGTGAATGTCCGAATAACTAATTTGATCGATGCCCTGCCTCTACTTATATCTATCAACTCTCGACATAGCCACTCCCCAGATCATCTGTAAGGAGACCCAGACTATCCGAGTCCCACTATTAGGAACTTTTCTGGAATCGGGATTGCTTTTTCATTAAAGTTATGGTTAGCTTTCAGACTCATCGGACGCGGGTAGATTTCGCTCGCACAGAGACATGATCAATTTAGCGTGATCAAGATCTTTTTGAGTATATGCGATTGGTTGTTGAATGGCGAGCCCCGATTTTAGATATGTTCTGCCAATAGAATATTGCGAAATAGTTCCTGAATGGAGACCCTTTAATTCGGACACGGACTTGGAGACAAGATCGCTAGAACTATTACTACACTAGGTTTAGTTCAGCGATCCTTCGAGAGATCCAACTCCACTGTTCTATCCTAATTCACTGAGGTAGGACCAACGTTCCTCCATCATCGCGAAGCTGAGTCAACGGCAGCCACGGATTGACCAAAAAGTTCCTCGCTCCACGTGTCACTCCTACAGAGTTTCAGCCTTGTCCATACAGATCTGTACAAAAAGATCTAGCTATGGCTTCGCAGCTAGCCACCCTTGCCGTTAGGCCGGCGACAAGGGTGACGACATCTCAGAAGGCTACGATTACGAATCTTCCAGTTCATCACAGTGATAACGAATGGGAAGCTGTTTATCCTATCATCGAGCGCTTATATGTGCGAGAGCGAAGAAAGCTTCGTCATGTCATGGAGATAATGGAGGAGAAGCATAATTTCAAGGCAACGTGCGACACCGCCTGTCTGACTGGTTGATATCGCGAATTCATGGCTTACATAAAATGCAGTACTCAGATGTATAAGAAACGGTTTGCAAAGTGGGGATTCTCTAAGAATAAACCAAAATCTACATCTGGCAACGCTCGCGTCACCCCACAGAATCACAAGAGCCAAGCTATCACCTGCACGAGACCGGCTTTCAAACAGACCCTGCTTGTCTCCCCCAAGCTAAACCCTTCTGCTGCAGCTAGTCTGGAGTTCCTAACATGCATACACGATTGGGGCACTTCGTTCTACGAATCTTTAAACACCCATGACTTCCCACTGTCACAAAACCATATCCTGGCACCACCCCCCGGCGCAAAGGCAAACCGGTACGATCCAGAGCAGCTAAGCTTTGCTTTTCGAACCATTGTCGAGCTTATCAAGTGTGGTCAAGGGGTCCTTGCCGGTCGTCTGACTCGAAAAGCCTTTGTCGATATGGAATCTATGCTACACATCGAAGGACCCTTGTTCATCTGGAATGTTTTAGAAATCGCCTATACCATGGCTCGTCTTGGCCAGACACGACTACTTGACATGCTTCTACTGCAGTTAATCGAGCTGGCGAGTAACCTCTACGATATGACACATCCTGTCGTCAAGATGCTGCGCACACTACGGATGGCGACGTATACATGGCAGAAGGACTCGAAACTATCGCCAGTACCGGTTCTTGAAAAAGCTTGGGAGCTAAATGCAAGCGTTGTTATGGAAAACGTCGACTCCAGGCTCTTGCTCATGTATTACCGCTTGGTCTGGGACTCGTCTTGTATCAGACTGCCCTCAGAACAAGTCGAGGGGATTGACAATTGGTTCGCCACATTGTATAACAAAGTCCCGTTTAACGACTCTCTCTTCCAAGAGATTGTTCTTTCCAACCACCCAGATCTGTTACTCCTCGGATATGACGATGAGATAATCCCACCGAAAGGCTACGACGCTATCAAGCAGATCTGCATCTCGGGGATACAACATCGAAGTACCCTGAATTTTGATAAACCTGAAATAGGCTCCCTGGTGCGCATAGGATTGTTAAAGAGTCGAATTCTGGAGGAGGCTATAGAGAACTCAATCGATGCAGGTATACCACGGCATCAGCTGTACAACATCCAGCGGTTTCAGGCCCGTGTTATCGCATACCTGTTGAAGGTTATCGTCGAGGTCGATCTGGAACTCGGCTTCGATATTGACATTGCAATCGATAGGATGCGCAGCGTCATTGCCATGCGCGAGTTCGGATACTCGACCACTGCGCCGCAGCTGATTCACGATATGTGGCAGCTGGAGGCTTTGTTGCGACGAGCAGGACAGCATCCCGAGGCGGACAAGATACGAAATGAGACGTTTAAGAAGCTTGAGGAGTATGTGGATGAGGTCCCCGTAGATATGGTCTAAACACTAGGACAATAGACGAAATACATGTATTATTGAATGTCTTGGGTGTATAGAGATTTATACAAGTAATAATTCTTTGATTCCTTTCACTCCATTTCCTAGATACAGCTTGTCCACAGCCAGATGAACTCACAGGGACATCGGCGTCTGCAATCTTGGACACGTGCTCAGGTGAATGAGTGAGGAGTCGGTTCTTGGTTGATCCAACATTGTCGACACGTGTGGATCATGAAATGATTAAATCATCCAACGCCGGGATTTGGTAGCCATCGTAGATTCCTGGTTGCTGGTTCCCTCCATGTCTCTTAGTGCTATTGCTCTAAGTCTCCAAGCAACGCCGCTCCCGCATCGTCCAAGTTAGGATACTTAGCGAGCATCCAGAATTGCCTCCAGAACTGGCGCCCATCTTCATGCTCCGGCATATGTTTCCGCAAGAGCGTCTTCCACTCTACGTCGTGTTGTGATAGGCCGATTCCCGTGCACGCATATTCCCACCAGACCGGATAGTAGCCACTGTCTTCCCAGTCGATTATTCCCGTGAGGTTACCGTCTTCAACCATGATGTTCACAGTTGTCAAATCTCCATGGGTGAACGTGTAGGGCGTCGCACAGGGCATGCGCTCCCGCATTCGTTGACGCGCTTTTTGCGGAACGCCCTCCAATGACTTGGCCATTTCTTCCCAAAGCTCATCATCTGAGTCAAAAGGTCCATGAGGCACGCCGAAATCGCTAGAGAATAAGAATGCGGAGTATATCGGCTTGCCTTCTAGACTTTGCAGTCGAGGCGAGTGAAGTTGCCGGAGCTGAAGTAAATACTCGGCTACTTGTTTTGCGACCCGGTCTTTTGCAATGCTCGACATGGATCCCCAGGCAGCACTGAGCGGCTCACCTCGAACGCGTTTCGTGATAATAAAATACCGGCCATTCTCCTCACCCCAAGCTTCGACAATGTTGGGAACGGGGATCGTGGTGTTTTCCTCGAGAAATTGGATATTTTCAGCGTCGAAATTGGGCGGACTGGCTGATCGCTCCTTGAGGACTAACCTAGACCCCAGCGACCACACGCCGCGGTCGCTTGCTTCATAGAAGAGCTTGACATGGCTCTCGTAGCAGCAACCTTTTTGTCGCTTGGGAGTGAAGCTACACGCTGTACATGGCGTTTCGATTGTCATGGTAGAAGCTTGTTTAATAGAAACTTTGTGCGAGGTGGTGCAGTTCAGGATAGAGGCGGCTTAAGTTGACGGCTAGACAGCCGCTGAAATGGCGGAAGAATACCAAGCCCGATACCGACCGGGCGCCCTGCCGAGGAAGTCAGATTGTGGAAGGCCCGTGTTCTCGCCAAGACGATTCCACATTGGCAGTACAATAAATGCAATGCGCAGCAACGTCTTCATGCGAGGGTTTGTAAATTCGTTCACGTTGTTGGCATGTGTTGAGGCGGTGGTAGGGCCCCTGTATATGAAGTTTAAAGCCAGGACAAGAAAGGAAATGGATCACATGAGCGATGAGTGGGACGTAGCAACTGACAAATGTCATGAGATCAAGACGATTCAACCCAAACGCCGGAGTCTATGCTCTATAGAATGCCTCCCCTAATGCACCTCCTCAATACGTCCTTACAAATACAGCCGCTCCATACCATCATGAATCGCGACCCAGCCGCTCCTCGTCATCCTCGGTTAATTCGTAGGCGGGGCGGAAGCTCTCTCCATTTTGTCCTTCCTTCTTTAGATGGGGATTTGGGTGCGTGTCCTTTTTACCGCCTAGACTCGTGTAGCCCTGGTCGTATAGAGGGCAGTAAGCAATACCAAGATGTCGAATAAACTGGTTGTGTTAGTGTTTGGTTCAGCGATGACCTGTGGTCAACTTACAGCCCAGATTTGTGCTGTTCGCGCCATTATTAGCCAATGCTCATTCTGTGGTTCGATGCGAAATCCGAAACATCGCAAGACAAAAGTAACGTACCATAGTGCCAGTCAATAACTGGATGTATCCTCATAAACGATGGCCAGCCGGCGTCCGTCGGATCAAAATACTTCAAGTTCTCCCCATGAGGATCAGTCCTCCGTGTTCCCACAAAAATAGCCTTAATGGTCGGTCGCTCTTCAAGGTATATATCGAGTCCCTTCTTCATTGGTAACACATAGCGGGCGACATCGAGGCTGTACTCGGAGCTAGACGTCTCGACGAACTCATCGATTTCGACAAAGGGGTGCGTAGCGACGATGTAAACGGATTGAAGCTTTTCGGGAGGTGTGATTGCGGAGGCGCCATTGGTGGTCGAGCCGGGGTTTGAGTAGTAATGGCGTCCCATGCGAGCGAGGATTACGATAAGCAGTACGAGACCTGGGTTCGAGTCAATACATCTGCGCAAATGCATTCCACGGGGGTCCTTAGGGCGACAATAGATTCCAGAGTATCCCGAAGCGCTCCAAGATCCCCAATGACATGTAACTTACAGTCCTTGCCTCCATTATATGATAGTGATATTTGTTCCGGCCTGCGCGCTGTCAGCAACGATATCGCATCCAATCACTCCATGCAACGCACGAGTATTTCTTCAACGCCTCATCCACAACCTCTATCGACCTGCGAACCTGCTCCTGTACATCTCGTAGTAACTGGGTATCGGGTTCCTCGGCGAGAAAGGCTTCGACCTTGTCTCTAACTTCGAGACACTTGTCGCGCAAGGAGCGGGGTGGCGGGGTATCTATCATGATGGCTCGTTCGCTCTAACACGAGGCTTCGGATGTGGAGGAAATGTCGTGTCGGCTTTCGCTGGAGGTGGAAGGACAGGTGGAATATGCAGCAGAGAGAAGAGAATAGAAAAAGATGGAATTTGGAGATTTCCCATGTGCTTAAAGCTTAAGCTCCGGTTTCGCCTTGCGGGGATACCTACCTCATTGTAAATCCAAGGGTACTTGATGGACTGCCGAGCCACTTTGCGATCACGTGCAATTCCTGCGGTTCTGCGACCGCATTGTATCACGTGAGAGTGTCAAGGGTAGGTGAGATCAATTACAGGAAAACAGCATCAATTTACTATCTGGATCTACAGACTTATGCTAGAGTCTATCTCCTAATTTCTAGGCTATGGACTCTATTAATTGAGACCCATGCTATAATCTCTAGTCTGTACATTCTGGTTCTCAATGTCAAAGGGTATCCACAAAAGCAAACTCCAAACCATTCATGCTGCACTCCCAAGTCAGTCGACAATGTGTGTTCGCCAAAATCATCAAACATTTTGTCCTATACGCCAAAACTTCTTCCAGCACTGCCAGACCATCTAATTAATCCACTTCCAAGACAAAAACTTGACAGTGATACCTTCATCGCTCTCGCGCTTCGTCCAAAAGTTCATCTTGGTGAAGGTGGCGAACATCGACGGAATAGCCCCAGCGAGTTCCATCTTGGCGGGATCAAGCTCGTAGAACACGCGGTCTCGAGTGTGAAACGATGCAGGCGCATCCTGACCGGTGAACTTGTCCGCAGCAAGATATCCCTTGGGAATGATTTCGTCCTTGCCGTCCACAAGCATTCCGGGGATGATGTAGATGTAAAGAATGCGAAGGTTAGGAATAGCAGCCTTGAAGCGCTTGAGGGAATAGGCATACCAAGACACGGGAATGCCTCTTTCGTGAGAAACTGCAATATGTTTCAGTGCGCTTAGACCAAAGTATCGGGAGACCTCACCTGGCTTGGGAACCTTGAGACTGCCAACCGCAGTGACACGCGACAGCTGAGAGCCAAAAATGCGCCAGCCCTCGACGATGACAAGATCTCTGGCTCCGTCAATGACAACACTCAAACCATAGCTCGCACCACGCATTTCGTACGGGATGACCTTGGAGGGTTTACCTTCGCCTTTACGAAGTCCCATGCGCATGATCTTCTCAGGCTTGAAAGTCTTCCAGGCGTGAGCGACTTCCTTGCGAGACTCATGGCAAGCTAGCTTGAGGGCCCAGGTGTTTCCGAGGGTCTGGGCGGGAGCCGGGTAAGGGCGAAACTGAACGGATTCCGGAGCCATGTGATGGATAGTCAGCTGCTGGTAGGTTCTCTCGGTGGGATCGAGCTTGATGCTGACGAAGTAGGCGCGTGGAGCGTAGACATCGTGAGCGAGGGCCCAGATGCGACGTCGAATCTCCGGGGGGAAGTCGGGGAAGAGGTGGAAAGTCTGAAGGGAAGTCATGATGATGAGATTGTCGTGAGTCGAATACCGGGAAAGGATAGAGATGATGCTGAGGGTGTGTCGGGATGGTGCTGAGTGAGGAATACCCGTCCTGAGAGAGGTTCCCAAAAGTGCCGAGAAAGAGAGGAAGTTTGGGAAAGGGGGGTTTTGGGGAAATATATACTGCTCGATCTCGACTGTCGCGATGAATGTCTGGTTCGATGTGCTGGTGTTCAAGACTCTTGTTGTTGAACACGAGTGGTGATGACTCCAGGTATATGGAACGCTCCCTCCCCATTGCTTGAACATAGTCGATAGTTCTCTGAACAGTAATACTTATGGTTAACTCAATCTTCGAGCTTTATTGTTCCAGATGCTTCTCACGAAATAACCCAGTGGTTGATGTTCTTGAAGGTGGGTGAATTCAGGACCAAGCATGTACTTGTTCAACCTGGGGGTATGCAACGCATAAGAGGTGACTTTATTCGCCTAATTCAAGGAGGTGAAAATCTTCAGATTGTACGCTCAGAGCTTGGTACTACTGAGTCTTTTGTTACTAAGTTCTTAACCGTAGACTACCAGAGCAGACTTCACACAGCACTCAGCCTTATACTCCGCGACAACTCAGGATGTAGTAGCGAAGACTCAAGTTTTGAAAGAGCAGCAAGAGACGTTATTAGGGTCAAAAATGTATTTGTAAGAGTTTGTACTTTATTATCTTCCCCCTTCACCATCCAACTAACAATTATTGTTGTTCCTGTCGTGACCGAGTAAACCACACAATCGATGGTGCTGCTCCAGCTAACTGCGAGTCAATGTCTTCCTTCCGATTAAAAGTTCCTGATGTATTTCCCCCCTTCATGTCGCTCTCATCCATACAAGAACAGTGATACTGGGAGTTAGACCACCATAATCTTGATATGTGTATCTGCCTCGAATGTAGTCTTTTCCCCTGTAGATTCGCCTTGAAAGACTCGGGTTTGAACACGGTAGCTAATAGGTACGTGTCGCCGTTTGTAATGCTGTTAATCATATCTGGATCAACTGCCACTGCGACACATGTCATCTGGCTATCCTCATGCACTGGGTGTGGTATTGTGCATTATAACGCGGAAACCACTTTGATCCTCATGACGATAGCGGGGCTGGTCACTGAAGATTTAACTTCCTCTATCAGTAGCCTGGCTGTAGTCCCATAATAACCCTATTGTTGACGGCTGGTAGAAGTGTCGGCAGGGAAGGTCTTAGATGTGACAGATGTGCTCACTTTGAGAGTGCGACTCCTAAATGTGGGGAATTATACCTCTTCAGTAATCTCTAATCCTTCGGGACGGACAAGATAGGGCATGAACGCCTGGGCTGGGAAGACCTTGTCGTAGAGGGATGAGCGATGTTGGTAGGGGTCGACGTATTTGAAGGCGAGCGTAGAGCAGCACTGGCATGCATCTTGCTGATGAATTTCAGACAGCCCGACAATGCGTCAATAACGACCTGTCCAATTCTCATTCTCCGATTCCCTGAGTTTGAATAGACTTTCCAATTCCCCAAATCTTCCTCACCAACGTGCTTGTTTCTGGCCGCGAGACGAATATCATGTAGCTCATGCTAGGAGCCTGGACACTCCTGAGTTGCACCGTCGACTCGGGATTACTATAAACTCTTGGTTCGCATGCTTTCTGGGCGTATACCCTTCTGCAATGCTCCCAAGAAGCATTATATTGAAGTGCACGCTGAACAATGCCAGTGCGGCCGCTTTCTTGTAACCCTCAATCTCGCGTCGATAAGGCCCCGGAGTTTTGGAGTCATCAGGTTTTTGCCTTTGTTCCCCAGTCCTGTCAGACTCATGGCGTCCGGGGCGTTGTAGAAGATCGATCCGAGAGAGAGAAAGATGCGAGCAGAGGGGAGGAATGACGATCTTCTAATCGTCGCTTCTCTTCAGCGACATTCGTCTGTAAGACCTGTGCTTGATGCTGCTATCGTGCAAGGGTGGAGTCTCGCGACGCTAAATCCCCCTGGAGTCTCTGGACCTGCAATATTAAATCGCTGTTATATATTTGTGATGCCTGAGCCTCCCTTTCGAGTTGATATACCCGAGTTTGCAGTTGGTGGGTGTTATTATGGGGTAGGGCTCCCTGCTGCCGTCTATTGATAGCATAGCAGGATATCGAGAACCTCCAAGCCTCGCACCAGACCACAAACCAGTCCCTTGAACTGACTCGGGCAACACTCAACACGACGTCGGACTATAAGAAACGCAAAGCATTCTTAAGTTTTTACGTCTGCTTGTGCGAACCAACCAAGTAGTGAAACCGGAACTTGCAAGAATACGCGGCTTCGTTTCGAATGATATACCGAGACATTGTGATTGCCAAACATAGCGACATATGCGTTTCAGTTCGTTCAGCTCTGGTACTATCATCTTTGACCTGAGGAGTTGACTTGACACTGCCGAGTTCAGCGACAAGGCCTACAATAGCCGTGTGGGCATTCTGGGTATCATTCTTCCACGTCGCAAAGATCAGGAGAGTTGGTATGGCGGTTTTGGCCTGATAAAGCTTCCCGGGCTTCCACGTCTTCTTTAATTTCCGGAAAAGTGTTCACATCTCGTACATTTGCTTCGGGCAAGGAGTTCATAGTTCAATCGTATATCGTGATATTAAGCCTTTGAGATGTCGATATCTTCTCGGTATCTCTCATGGGTCAGGTATCTCAGCTCACGGATCGGGAAGTCATCATCTATATCTTCTTCCGACATGTGACGCACCGACCGCTCTTGTTCCTTCACGGCGTTGTTCCCGTAGAAGAGGGCTCGATAGTGCAAGCAAGATGGTTTGAAGCGATAACTACACAGGAGAGTTATCCGAGTTGGCAGGGGGCTAACTTCGCCCACCCCATCGCTGGTCCAAGGTGGCCATAAGTCTCTGTCGATCTGCCTTCTTGTGGCCCTCTTTTGAAGTTCCTTTCTGGTGACCACTAGATTCTCGGTATGTTCTGACTGCCTTACAGACTGAGCCGAAGTTGGCGTTTCTGGCGACGTGTCTGGTTCTCAGGGGCTTTTCGACGCTGAGGATCTGGGTTTCGCATCAAGAAATATGGAAGTGCGGAGTAGAAGAGCCCTTTGCGTCTGACTAGCTCTAAAGCGCTGAATCAAACCGACGGCCGGTGTGTCGTTACTCTGGTGGCTTCGAATCTTTTAGCTCGAGGACTCGCTTGATCAATTGTGCCAGTTCGTCCGGATTGTCGCGAAATACGTTGACCCAGGCCCGTCGTGACTTCCCTTGAATAACCTGTTAACTGCATCATGCCACAGGGCATTTGTTCGTCCCCGTCCTCTTGGAGTGGCAGCAGTCGATCGCCTTCGACGTTCACCGCTTCCTTGCAGTTGTCCCTCTTCTCGACTATAGCTGTATGATAGTCCCACAAGCTCTCGCTGAATAGGGGGGCGCATTCCTTTATTGTTGTCGCCAACTTGCTATATGCATTCAACACAGACTCGATTGCGGTAGGTGGTGTGTCATGGGGCAGCATCGCAGAGTTGAGTCGAGCAGGAGTTTGTCGACTTCATCTAGTTTCGACGAGGAGCATCCCGCTCGACACAACATGTCGTCAGGAGAGTGACAGGACAGGACTTCGCTGTATTGTGACTTGTTGGACTTCATTCGCATGGGAATCTTGCCAAATATCTAGATAGACGGTATTAGTGGTAAGAAGAGATCACATGACTTGACGACTTACCTTTTTCGAGAATGGCGTTCGATCATCATCCAACACCACAATGTCTTTGTTGGCGTTTTTAACCCCTTTGTGAAGCTCCGCTCCCTCCCATCCAATTCGACGAGCCCTTTTACATCATGCCATCAGGTACTGGAGTCCTAGGATCCCGTCGAAAGGTCCGCAGTCGAAAAAGGATACTTCATTAAGTTTCGTGTTCTCCAGGTCAATGTAATGCTTTGAATCAACATTTCGGCGCGCTGCCTCGATCGCAACCCTGACCCGAACTCGTCTTGATCATCACTCTCGTTTGACGTCGTCATAATCTTCACCATGATGGTATGGCTCTTGCGATTGATATTCGGCCCGGGTCTGAATGTCTCTGCACAGTTGGTGGCCTGCTTGGGATGTTTATAACAACTCGATGTGGTATCTCTCTAGCATCTCTACGACTATCTGGATGCTGTGGCTCTGAGTTGGTGTTGTATATATATATCGCCTGTGCCACTGGTCTTCTTCCCTGTAAAAGATGTCTGGACGGCTTCACACAAAATAAGGCATGGGCGTCTCGATGTCGTCCTCTTTCATCTCAATGTAGGGATTGCTGGCATTCCTGATTGCTTCGATTAGGGTGGCGAAATCTCCTTCTTCCATCCTAAGTGAGCCCTGAGCAGGTCTCTCTCGCTCGTCCATGTCGAGTCTATGAGCTGAATGCTCAGGATTCGTCCTTGTCATTGGCAACCTCATCACCACCGTGAGTACTCGGGGTGTCTGGGCCTAGCTCTGTTAACGGCGAGTCACTAGCACGAGTCATTTTGTCTGTCTCAGTGTTTTCGTGGTCCTTAGGCTCGGAATCAGGGGCAGGACTTGCGTCCTCCGTCTCGACATGGTTGCTATCATCAAGAGGATCTTGGTATTCTTGATCACCTGCAATCTCAGGGCCTTCATCCAGGCTCTCAGCATCTTCTTCTTCCGCTATAGCTTCAATGATGTTGTTGAATTCATCTTCCTTAAAGAGACTCCCTGTAGATGGGAACAATCCAGGCCCAGGCTTCGACAAGACCTAAATCGGGCGCTGGTGCTTCTGTAGGGATGGGATATGTCGTTGGACAAGTGCTCTTGATGCCAAAAGTCGATGCAATGATCGACTTCAAAAATAACAGGATATCTTTGCCAGCCTCAGGCTTCTCCGGTTTAGAAGAGTTTGAAGGATAAGTCGGTTGGTTGGATCCTTCTTTAACGCAAGGTTTGCACTCGTTGCTTAGATTGCAAAGAGGTTGGGACAACCTTTCGGCCTGTCAAGCTGCCACGCCCGGGCCAGCTTTGTGATTATCATCCGAAGTCTGATCGTAATCCTGAAAGCTGCCGGCCAGTTGTATGGATGAAAGGCAGAACAGCGATGGCAATGACACTTACCTAAGACACCGCAAGAGAGAAAATGCGGTTGTTGTTTGAAGAGGAGCTGTTGTTGTTGTTGGTTAGTGGATGGGGACGCGGATGTGTTTGATGAGATGATTGAAATTCGAGGAGGAGATCATGTTTTCTCTTCGGCGTGTCCTCCTTGTTAAGGTAATAGAAATTGTCCAAGTTCTCCTTCATTCATCGCTTAGAGTCAGGGTTCCCTCAAGTCTATCTGCACCACGATGAGATGCAACCCTGAACGATACACCGACAAGTGTTGTGAGAAGACGAGGGCTAGAATTCTGTGTCCAAAACTATCCGCATGGCCAATGATAGCGCCTGCCGCTTTCCAGGCCAGTTCCATGGTTTCCTTGCCAATGGATCTCACTCAGTGATAGGTGACCAACCGCATAATACGAGGACATGAATCCCCGCGGCTCGCTGGTTGAATCGAGGTCAGTTCTATCGAGCTGATCGAACACATCAGGACTCCACTCGTCTTGACCTAGGATGTATTGGATTGCACCACGGTGGACGTGATACCACAATTCTCATGCGCCATGTCCAGGGACCTCGTAACGCCAGCAACAATAAGGCAAGCTGCGCTAACGTGGAGTATATGGTGACCAGGTACAAAGCAAGGACACGCTTTCCGTTGTAACCAGTTGACCGTGGGTATTTCGGTCGGCTCCAGCTGTGAGCCCGAAGATATTGTCTCGGCTAGGGCGAGGGCGGGGATCGTTCTGTCGGCATTTGCGTTCTGTCGGCATTTGCGAGTGTGGTGTTCCCTGACACAGTTGTCGCACTTCGGGGGACCGTTTCGGCATTTAGGATCGCTGTGACCCGTTTGACCACAACGGTCCCTGCCAACCTGGTCTCGCCCCATTCACCTGTAGATCCTTATGCCTGAACTGTAATTAATAACCTCGTGAAGTCGTTTACAATCGACATGCTCCGACGTGGTGAGTTGTGAGCGTCAACTCTTCTATGCTGGCAAGATGGCATGATTTGAAGGGCAGAGGTGACTCTGGAGATACATGGCGAGGAACAGGCGTCGAAGATGAGTAAAGTATGGCCGGACTGCGGCTACCGTGTTGTTACCTACGGACGTTCTGTAGAAGAGGAGCATGAAAACGCTAACGTCGAGGGCCATCTGGAGCTGTTTCCAGTTGTATCAGCCAAGTAGCCTGCCCGATTCTTATACTGGCTGGGTCCTCGACCACACAGTTAAATGCATTGAGGCATCCGAGCTTGTCCTTGAACGGAGACCGGTGTCGAATCCCTTGATGATCTGCCCTATAATAGGATTTTGCGCTACTTAAGGTTGTGAATGTCTTTTTGCCATCTTTGTCTGGACACTCATAGACTTGGATGATGAGTCTTGCAGCCCCTCTTCTAAGCTTTGATCAGTATGAGCTTAAATCATCAGGAGTGCTTGTCTTGCCCTCAGGTTTAGACAAATGCTGTTTGTTCTGGCTGTATCCTTCGATCTGAATAGTGTCCTCGTAATGGTCGATTGGCCACGTTCTGTTCCTCAACTTGCTCGTCTTCGACAGAAGAGAAGACAATTGTATGAATAGATGCCGTGCATCCTCGTCACTCAGTTTCTGAGCAGCGTCTTCCTCCGCAGCCTCGGATCTTTCTAGTTCGCGCTCAAGGAGAGTGTCGGCAATAGAGCGGAGCTCACGAAGCTCTGTGTGCTCTCGAGGTGACACAAGAAATGGGCCTGGTATGTTTCTCCTGTGCAATCTCGAAGCATCTCAGATCTAATTCCATCGGCGTGTGCTGCGGATTCTTCGAGCTTGGATAAAAAATGATATCTTTTGTATCGATGAACCCTGCCTCAGCCACGGAGCGATTTCGGTGTTTGGTCTTTTCTCTGGCTGCCGATTTTCACATCCCTCCTCAGTTGGCTTGCAAAGATCGTCGAACGCCACGCGCACCTGTTGAGAATCGATCAATGCTTGGTGATTTCTGCCAACCAAGTCGTTTCGAGGGTGTGAGATTGGGAAGAAAAATTGGAAGCTCAAAGAGAATAACTTCTCCAGGGTATTCGAACAAAAGAACTGAGAGCATGAAAATCATGGCCTCTTCCCCATATATCCTTGGTAAAATGGGTTTGCCGTGAGAGATTGAAGTCGGAGGCCTTCTCCCAGTCCAGCTTTTCTGTCAGAAAGCTCAACCGGCATCTGTTGCCAGAAAGAGGAGCCTCAAGTGCGGGCTCCTGTCAGTCCAAAAAGCTGTCTGTATAGAATAAGGGCCGTATTCTGTTGTGGTCTCCCCAGTGAGTCCTTCTTGAAGGCCTATAGAATGACGCCTCCTGTGCTAGTATCGCTTGAACGAACTGCGTTTGTAGTCGTTCTTCGGCTATGGGATCGTCGCCACACTCTTACACTGTGAAGCCATCCAATGCGGGCGTTGATTCTTGGGGATTGACGAGGGGATCTTGGATGTAGCATCTCAACTTGAACTTAGTCCCCATGGTTTCGTCGAAGAGAGCGGTATGTCGGTTGCTGACCTTCGCGTTACATTGCAAGGCATTCTCGTTGTTTGTCTCGTATGCCAAACCCCGTCCCTTTGCACGTTCCATATGAGGTCTTGAAGTTCCAATGGAAGACGGGGAAAGACTTTGAACTCTGAGGTAGGGGAAGGTGAAATGGTGGCAAGAGTTCGCTCCCTGAGACGTATCTGTTGCAGATCTGTGAGAAAGGCTAGGCGGCGTTGGTAAGGGATCATCTCGGATGTGGTGGATAGAACGGGGCTGCGCAGGTCCATGTGCTCAGGACCAAGCCAAGGTCGGGTTGGGGTGAATGTTTCGAACCAATCGATCGGGCAATCTCAAGGCAGGATGGCTGACAGATGTTCGAAGACCTCGACTTCTTTGTTTCCTCCGGTAATGAGGTGCAAAAAGGATAAAGTATCCTTTAGTGATGTGCCAAGAGGTGTGCCGCGGACAAAGAGTAAGCTTTCCCAAGTCCAGAATGTCAGCATACCTTTTCATTATTGAGGAAAAAGTCCACAATCTGGCCATCAGCCTCAGATTCTTTGGCTTCATTCCGTAGGATTTTCACTCGGAACGGACTTGTATACGTCTTCGGCAGCATGCTTTTCAATGATCATGGAGTCGTAGTAACCGATTCTAAGAGCATCAACGTGTAGAACTGCTAATCGCCAATAAAAGTGGTTATTCAAACTCGTAACGGCATTTTGAGCACCTATGACTTTCTCAATCATCGACATCTCGGTCTTATCAGTAACCTCGATGCCGCAGTCCAACGACCTCAGTCCCCCGAAACTGCAGAGTGGCAACGCGACTTCACAAAGAAAGTCGCACTCGGGTATCAAAGGGGTACGATCAAGATAATGTTCATCTCAGCTTGGCAGGGTCTCTGATGTGCTCCGGCCAAGTAGGGTTATCGTGGGTGTCCAAGATCGACGTAGACATCATGTGGTGTAGCCCGTTTGCAGCCAGTCGCGCAGCGCCACTGTTGCATCTCATCCAGCAACATCACGATTCTCTCCAGCCTGTTTCTTTCTCTGCAAGGCACAGGCCATCTATCGCTTCATCCCGATACTATTCGTACTTCCTATGGTGAAGCAGAAGAGTCAAGGTGCCCCGATTGGGCGATTACTCGGTCAGATTTGGCGACGACCAGAACATGCTGGTCGAGCCCGCAACATGGCGATCCATGTCGAAAGACTGGGCGATATTGAAGAATCCCAGCTTCGTCCTGAGGGTCCACCTCGCTGGCGTTTGGGACATGCATCTCGTTGTGACGGCTTTGTCATCGTTATCGAGGCCGAAATCCGAGCATTTCAAGAGATTCGGCTCAACGTCCGAAGATACACTTGTAACGTAGCTATCCTCAAAATTTTCGTTCTCCGAATCACTGTGCTCGATGGCATCCATTAAGTTCATGATGGCGTGTCTGGCGTTAGAAGCCGGCTTTAGAGACGATAAATTCTGTATTAGCGGCTGCATGGACAGAAAAGTCTTAGACTATGCCAAGGTCGAGAGTCTGGATGATGTGCTTCATGTGTGGTACGTGCCGGCGAGGAACTGTCCAAGGCTTGTCAGATGGGTGTAAATGGGACTTCTGAGACTGGGCTCAAAGACCCCATATTGTGATAGACTCTAGTACGAGAGGGATAGGTTTGTGGCGATGTAATAAAGTGCCATCTGGCACACTCGACGACCTGTGTGCTATTGCCTAACGAGCCTTGTATCTTCGTTGCATGCTTCTTTTCATGTTGCTCTATTCGTTGGTCTTCCCCTTTGTGCTTGTGGCACACCCAATGTAAATTGACAAAGGGTTTCGATGATCAGGGAAGCGAACATCAAATCGCTTTGTCACGAATACTAGTGATTCTAATTGGTATGTGACCGCCGTTGGCCATTTCGCGTGTCAATCGTGTCAATCATGATACCTCTCTGTGTATGAGAAAGGGAGGTCCAGCATCCTGTTGTGTTGGTAGAGCTGTCCAGGTCGTCGAGCGTCTACGTCGTCTTCCACTTATCAGCGATGTCTGGTTGTACTCCGATACAAGTTCATGGAAGGCTGCAGAGAACAACAAAATGCGTTCAGGGCCCACTGTGGTAGCCATGCAGCTAACATGATAGCAGAAGATGACCTCAGTGGACCAGCGTGAGAAGATGCTCTGCAGAGCGTAGTGTATTGATGAGTTGTAAAGACCAATTGCTTTCCAGCGCTGTGGACAGAACATAGATGCTGTTTGCAAGCGCTAGCAATGCTGGCAAGAACTTCAGCTTGAAGGACTCAACTTCTCACTCCCCCGAAATTGGCCAAGGGAAGTACTGTGCCTGCGGGTGATGGCCCGATTGCGAATCAAGAGCTGACGAACCGCCTGCGGGAGACGTGTTTGATGACGGCAGATCCGATGCAGTGGGGAGTTCACGGCACGAACACCGTTGGCACCCAATGGGAGAAATGAGTGAAGGATAGACGCAGCTTGTCGAAGTGAACTGGTGATCGAATTCCAGATTCTCCCAAAGGAATCCTGGAGCAGGCTCTGCCGGTGTAACATCGACTTGGGCATCAAGAGATGCATGAACACTCATCTGTCAGGTAAAAAGCCCCAGCACAGGCAGAGAATCTGCAGCTTTGCGAAAGAAAAATCCGCTTGGCAATATTGTAGATTCTTTGACCAAGAAGAGTAGTGACCGTCCCTGGCATCTCAGCCTCGCGATTGTTAAACGGCCAGACTGTGGGGTTGAAACCCAGAAGCGCGAGCTCGCTACTCTTCTTCTGTAGACCCCGGAGCTAGTTTCAAGTCCATGCGTAGTTTTCATGGTTCTTTTCGTGGTCTCTTTTGCTGGAAGGGCGTACTTATCCACCCTCGCAACGTAGCTGTCCTCGAAAGTATTGATTCTTCGACGAAGCTTACCAAGATGCTTGGTGTGATCTGGGTTGCCGTGCCAGAGTTTGAGCTCCTTCACAAGCTTCTCGTAAGTTTTGACCGACATGACAGGCATCTTGTTGGCACCGATAGAGACGTGACTCGTTCCTGAAGGACCAGAAGGACCAGACGGAGCGGCAGGACCAGACGGAGCGGCAGGACCAGAAGGAGCGGCACATAGGCTATGACTTTGTGCATTCCTTGAAGAGACCATACTCGACAGAGACTTCGTTCTTGTGCGTTTGGTAACACCCAAGGTCCAGCGCCGCTCCGGGAGAGCGCTCTCAGTGCCAAGTCGCATCATCGACTTGGTAACAACCAGTCTCGTATATGTCGTTATCCACTGGCCGAGGTGGCCAAGGGCGTGGGTAGTGCACCCCAATAGTGCCTAGAGGGGCCTGGATTCATCAGGTAAGAGATGATAGATCCAGTAGAAAAAAGAGAAGATATGAAGGAATTTAGTGAAGGATGTATCAGACTTAGTCGTATTTGTCGTTATAGATATTGTTTTACCGTAGGGGATGGAAAGGTACAGCTCTTCTCTGGCCTAAGTGCTCTACGCGGCCAATAAACCGGTGTATTCGACTTGTGCTCAGATGCCACACCATAAAGATGCCTCTGGAGCAGCACTTGTGAAGAGTGACATTGCGTCTTAAATGCTTGATACCGGCAATAGATATCTCTATGAAGGATGTTGGATATTAACCTCCATGGAATGATGACAGATGGCGCTTTGACAGCAGTGGTTTTGGATAGGCCGTTACATATCCCTTATTGCGCATGGGGTCCTTGACGTCCAGCAGTGGGAAGTTCCGACCGCATTGATCGCCAAAAAGAGTTTTTGGCGGATGCGTCACGACCACCAGGCGGAAGTGTAAGGGGAGTAGATGTTAGAGATCGGGATAGAAGAACTTGGTCTTCTTGCATCTCTTCTTAGATAGAACGGAGTTTGTGGCTAGCCAGTAAGATTCCGAGACCGACGGATAGGAGTCAGAGTATTCCGAGTTGGTGTGTCGAAGCCAACTGTACGTCGTTGTGTTGGGGTTGATGCAATTGGTCAATACATGGCCGTTCGTCCATCAGTGTCGACCGATTGTTGAGGTTGATCCTGCTCGGTATTCCATTAGGAGACGTTCCTGCTATTGGATCATATAACTTAACCCCTTTACTTTTTGTAGGCGGTGTCGATGGGCTCTCATGCTACATCATGCGAGTCTGCTGGCAATCTGCCGGAGCTCGATGGTTTTGTCCGGCTAGATGACCTTTCGGCTACAGTAGCGGAAAGAGAATCTCTTGTGCTAGCCAGAGGTCATAGTCGACGGAGACTTATCTCGTTGGATGAATGGAGGTTGTGAATCAGACCATATACTTGTGTAGAGCCGGGTAAATAGAAATTAAATTTGGTCTGAGCATTAGCCTGTTTGATGCCACCTCTGTTGTCTAAACAGTTTGATATCAATGGAGTTGAGAGTCAAGAGACCCCAGAAGGAGTACATCGATGGTCTCAACCAAGGTAAGTATTGTGGTGTAATGTCGTAGAATACTCTCTCCCATCTCCACTGTAGGAAATGGTAACATAGCGAGGACGGCGACCTCTACCCTATCGATGTCTGGTTTCGATAAACGACGATAGACAAGCATAATTGTCTCGCGAGGCTTCTCCGATGTTTCGCAGTTCGAAATACACTCGTAGTGATTCATGCCTCGAGAACGCATGCTAATGGCACCTGCACTGGTAATGGCTTCGGTGACGATAGTACAAAGCTCGAAGAAGCCATGGGATTTGCATTGCTCCAACTGGGACCAGTGAATAGTTTAATTCTCTCTGGGAACTGCAACATGTTCTGAGAGTCTGAAGTCCAGCCTCGAGCCAAAGAATGCAGTCGAAAAGGGGTGCTATACAGGGGTCGTGACTGTGCTGATGTGGGGATTGTTTCTTTGGATAGCCCGTTCACCCTCCTCAGACTTGAAGTTTGGTCGTTTGTTGCCAGAGTAAGCTATGGCTGGAACGTGAGATCACTCAACCATCTTTCAAGACAAGCTCCGAAGCAACGATTCTTGCTAGATCAGCAAGCCGGTCGTCCCGTTGGCTGCGACCTTGAAATGTCCTGCTTGTAATACATCCGAAAATGCTGCAGATAAAACCGTGTCTTTCCACATCGGCTATTATATTCCTAGACTCCAACGTGTGGCGTGAGGAAGACAGAGTATATATGATTCTGGTAACCACTCTCGACTGAGCACAGTTCGGCTTTGCATCCAACGGTTGCCTGCCCGTTTGCTGGGTCCCTTGGTATCTGTTGGAATTTCGTGGTCGGCTTCAATGTGCGAAAGAACGTGATCGGCGTTGTGTAGCGTTTTGGTTCACTTTACGCTCAACGCCTGCGTCGTTCTTGACTGAGTTGAGGGCTGCATGAGCCAGAGTCTTTGGAAACAAAGAAATATTGGGTGGGTTGAGAAGTAGTAACCTGACTGCCCGTGTAGACGGTGCCATATGTACGGCAGCTGGGCTCATACGAGGTCAAACGATATCTTGGTAACGATGAGTTGCAAGGCGCAGTTACAATGCGGACACAAACATCATCCCTGAATCCGCTTTCGTCTCTCCTACTCAGTTTCCTCCTCAATCTCTTCCTAGTTGTTGTTATCTTGTGGCTGGTCCTCGGACAAGAGCGGACGAAAACCCTAGGGAGGTAGTTTTGGCTGGCAATGTAAGCTTTGTGAATACTAGCGTGATCATTGCTGATGCTCGTTTCCGGTAAATCTGAGCAGTCGGCCAGCTCTCAACTTTCCAAGCCGAAGGGTGGCCGATGTCTCGATATCGACATCTTTTGGTACCCTTCGCAATAGTCATTGCCGGAGGGTTTGTGCAACAAATGATAGGATGGTAGTCCGGTCAATCTACCGGTAGCAATTGGCGCAACATGTTTGTGAACTGGGATGCTTCAGGACAGTGGTGAATGATATTCCGAGCTTGTTAGACCCAGAAACGGTATCTTCCTGGACGCGATCGTCGTCGCCCATGTCGTCAAGAAGACCGGGCATAGTGCAGGGTGAAGAGTGGAAACGAAGTTTGGGGTATGTGAGTGCAGTTGGAGGGCAAAGCTAGTTAAGAGTATCTGAAATAAGTCCAAGCTCGCAAGCAGCGGCTAGAGCAAGGAAACGAGATTCGGTGTTGAGGTGTAATGCTGAAGAGCACCCTTTTTCTGTTGAGACGCTCCAAGAGAAACTTGAGGGCACTCTTGAGGTTTTGCTACCTTGGAATCCATCGTGAAAGGATAGAGGCCCTGGTTAGAGCATGTATACGAAAACTCTTATATGCAGTATCTTAGGCAAGGTAAATTGCCCCAAGTCGATGGATGGCTCATCAACTTGTATATGGATATGGTTTGGTGGGTAAAGTTCGTAGCGTGCAACGTGAGATAAGAAAATAATGCACGAGACGAACCGAACGTTGAACTCACAAGAGTGGTTCATCTTTCTCGCCCATTTGCCGTAGATGGGAGATGGGTTTGATATTTTAAACCCTTGCCGTGTAGTACGCTGGCATATATGGTTCTCAACGCTTTCACGTTCGCACCCCACAGGCTTCCTGGCGTCGTCGCAACACAGGTCAGCCATCAATCCTCATAACGCCCCAACAGTACCAAGTCGGGCTGCGCTAAGTTTTCCGTAGGTGCTAGAAGCGTCGGGGCGAGCATTCAAAGTCTGCTCGAGCTTCTCCATCGAGCTGGTGAGTCGCTCTTCGACCTCCTTCTTGACACGATATTCGAACAACCGCTCTTCTAGGCAGGACACCTTGTCTTCAGCATGTCGTTCGGATAGAAGTGTAAGGTAGTGGGACGACGCGGATATAAAATAGGGGGTGAGAAACCTAAGCTTATACCAGGGACCAAGGCTTTCTCGTTGATCTTCAGGATCATAGACGAAGGGAATAGCCGTCCAGCATACGAACTCTGGAAGGCCGGGTCTCCCAAGACAGCAGGATTTTGTGGTGCCGAGTCGCCGGCTTCACCATACGTTGCACGATAGCTCATTGACCGCGGCACTGTCATTTCCACATCCTCTCTAATTAATAAGTAGGTACGCGCTAGTCACACCAGCTTCAGTTGCACCAGCCACCAGTGAGAATCTGGGTTTTCAGCGATATGTTCTTTGGCTCTGTCGGAGGAACGATCGGACGAAAGATTTTTATCATAGGAATACAGTTTTCGATACCAGGCAAGTAATCCCGGTATCCACCGGTTGCGAGAAAGGGTAGCAAACCCACGGTACGTTGGCGACAGATGAGAACATTGTCTCGGGACTGATGCCTGACTCCCGGATTTGTCTGCCACTTCGTCTACATCTAAACACC
This sequence comes from Fusarium stilboides, assembly GCA_014822085.1. NCBI lineage: Eukaryota > Fungi > Ascomycota > Sordariomycetes > Hypocreales > Nectriaceae > Fusarium > Fusarium stilboides. The sequence goes on from JAASAY010000176.1 coordinate 64,404, forward strand.
ACAAATTCTCAGTCTGTGAGAGAAGATTGCTGTCTTTGCTCTTGATGCAAACGCCGTCCCGTCTTGAGCCCACCTCCTGATACAGGGAAGGCAAGGAACAGCATACATGGACGACGAGTGGGTTGGCTGGGTGGTTTGGGTGTGTCGCCTACCTGACCGCGACTCGTTCGATGGCCCAGCTTCAGGAGCGGGCTTCTTCTAAGGGAATTGACCTTCAGTCACGGCGTCTCCAGGCCGAGGGCGTTTCGTTACTCAAGGCTTTGGGCAATGTTGTGTTTGAGGCTGCAAATCGGGGAATGCTTGCATGATTTTAAAGTTATCGGCGTAGATGTTTCCAACCAGAACATAATCTGGGCACGCGGGCAAGGTCATTTGTCTTCGGTGTGATAAGCATCTTCAGTGATGTAGGCATCTTTCAATTCGTGGGGGCCACCAGCGTAATGAACACGGTGGTCGACCACCGAACCAAACTTATCAAGGCCGAAACTGGGTAGTTCGTGTTGGTAGACTGGAAGATGTGGTAGAGGGACAATGTGCCTATCCCTCTCGGGTTGGTGTTCGTGGCCAGCCGACCCCGAGAATCGAGCTTTGTGTGTGAATAGTAAAGGCTCTTATAAGTAGCGCACTCTTGTAGCATAACCTAATGGCTTGATGCGATGCAAAATATGTGTGTTTCGAAGGCGGCAATGTCCGCAAAACGACGTCCATTTTGCTTTAGCATTTTTGGTATTGCGATGAGGCCATCAACAAGGACTGACGGGGCACACCATCATCCAGTAGCTTCGCGGAAGCCTGATGTCAGATTCAAGTAAAGTCGATTACCGGTGAAAAGGGACGGAGAGGCAGCTTGCTGGAAGTTCGGGGAGGCTGGGCGACCACCAAACCAAAAATCTCAAGTTTGTGAGGGTAGTTCGCGATGAGATAATACGATATAGAAGCGGCTTACTCATTCCGCATTCGCAAAGAGGTGCCCATCTTGGACTTCTCGGCGTACGAAGGACGGATCATGAGCGTAGTAGACCTGGTATTGAACGCCGCAGACATCTTAATAACCCAGCCGAGAAAGTTCCTGGTAGCTCCAGTATGAGTGCGATGGGCGTTTCTGTCGGTCTCTAGCTTGCTAGAGCGTCCGAGTGGTCATTTCGGAGATGTCTATGATGGATTGAATCGGCCACTGTCATGTTGTCGCTGTAAAACAAGTTTTGAGCCCATTGAACAGCATGGACGCAAGCACGGTAGTTCTTGCGAAGACGGAAGGTGAGTCGTCCGGCATTCTCCATGCGATGCAAGAGGCTGACTTGTCGGTGTTTGCTGAAGACTGCCTTAAAGTCGCTTTGGTTGACAGTGACTCCATTGAAAGGTCGCGATTCGCGGTATGTCTCCTCTGAGAGAGCGCTCTCGACTCGAGGGCCAATATTTCGGTGAGGTGGTATCTAGGCATCTTGAATGGCGTGAAAATGGAATGGTCAAAAAGTAATGAGCTTGTGAGTCGGAGCTTTGTAGGAAGGACAGCTGTGTGCTGTCGCTCGTTCTTAAGCTCTGTCTTCAGATCCTCCTCACACCTCTGAATCCTTTTCTTGAGGGCGTTGATTGTTCGTTTTTTGTTTCAAAGAAAAGTCCCCAATATCTGATAATTCATGGTCGCATTGGCCCAAATACACAAAGGTTTCGGTCGGCTTGAGGTGACCGACAACGCAATACGATGAAATGACATCTCCAGGCTCACCAGTGCTGTCCAGATCAATTCTATGAAGCTGATCTGCAATAGGTGATGCTCAGATAACGCCTTGTTAAACATGCGGTATTGGCCGCAAATGTCAAGGCCTTCAGGTTCAGGGGGCATTCCGCGGCTCATTCCTCTGTTCCCTGGTGACTAGGACATGGTGAACGCAATTGTGGCTCAAGGTTGAAGCAAGTAGACGAGAAGTACCACGATGGTTTCATGGCTGAGCCTCATCACGGACTCAATATCCCTTGTTCGATATGGAACGGGGTATGTCTTGAGGCCAGCTCTTCCGCAGTGGACTCGCTGGGTTTTAGCGACGGATCCAGCTGGCTGGCGAATGGGAACCGGAGAATATCCGCTGTTCTTGTTGCGGCGCAGGAGGAGATCGCGGGAGGGGCGTTTTTGAGTGAAAGACGATATCGTTCCTGACGGTAAGGACATCTTAGTCCAGGGAAATATTAGCCACGTCCTTCGCCTTCCCGCGTGTAGTATTTTTGGTAATGGATTCTGGGAAATTTTTGCCACTATGTAAAAGACTCCGACTGAGTGCTACATAGGACGCATTGTCGCTTGAAGTCGTGGCCATGCATATGGTCTGCGTAGTGTCGACTTCATCAGTTCCATTGCCATATCAGATCAATAAGAATTGATTGGGTCAGGCACTGGCAATTACCATTGTTCATCTGACAGATGGTGGCCAGTGGGTAGGCTATTCTGATGGACCAGCAGCCTGTGTGCCAGGGGAGGAAGATGGTATGAGGCGTGATACCAGATCCTCTGAGCTTGAGCGCAACTTCGTGGAAGTGCAATCGTATCAGCCTTTGGTTGCGCGATTATCTTGACCATGCCCGCATCTGGCTTAAAGCCTTTCAATTCTTGGTCGTTCCCCTTGTGGGCGAAGAGTTTTTCAGGTTGCCTGGGTGGTTTACCCGTGTTGTGACTGACATCTCTGTAAAGTTGCTGCTCTGCTCAGGATGTTTACGGCAACTCGATGTGGCTTCTCAGCAATATCTCCGCGGATGTCCGGATATCCTGGCTCTGAGTTGGTGGTTGTTGGCAAAGAGGAGCGGCTGATTCTTGCGTTTTGATGGAGATAATTCCATCCTCGTTGTCCTCAGCTGGGATCCTTTTCCGGACATTCTCTCGATGATGGAGATTCTTGGGCGTCATTTGGAATTCCGGAGTACTCCATGTCTGCGCTGCGCATCTGGTCGCTTTTGGAGTCCAAAGTAAAGCCCAGCAGCCACCCAACGAACCGCAGCCATGTTGTGTTGGATCACGAGATCGTCGACAAATGGCTTCAATGCGGCAACGTCGTCTTTGGTCCACTCCTTGGTGCGGAGATTGGGCTTGCACAAAGCTATGGACTGCATCGGATCTGCATTCTGGGATTTGTCCAACCTTTCTCGGCATCTCCGCCAGGGATTTGACAACACACTGGCGTCTTGCTCGTGTTGCTCAACAACGCTGATCAAGACTCTAGCTCTTGAGTTTCTCAGCCGGTACTTACGATGGTACCGTTGAGTTCCTTGCATCCCTGGTTGGATGGCAAGGCCTGTAAAGGGCTTGTAGGTTGTACGGTCGTCCCGCATGAGCTCGTGGCTTGTAGCCACATGGAAGCTTTGTTGGTCGGAGATTGCTACAAGTTGGTCCCGTGTGCCGATTTATATCTTGATACTTTCTTCACCATCAGCGCAAGCTCTGAGTTGCACTCGTAGGGCTTCGGTGCGGCTGCTTCATATTCTGGAAAGAGCTTGCTTGTCTGCAATTGTGGTCTCGGACGAGGACACTGATCTCCAGAGACCGTTGACTTTCAGAAGTAGCATGTTGAGGAAAACGATGTATTGAGTCAAGATCGAGAGGTCTAACGTGTATCATGTTTGGTCATATCTTGCGCCATGAAGAATTGATACATCTCGGCTTGATTGAGTCGTCAGTTGGGAAGCATGCAGTTTCCAACGGCGACTGAGAAGGTTCCAAGAGTCGTTTGTCAGAATGGGGAAGTCGACCGCGCAATTGGTCGTATGCCTCGCAGACTAGTCGCAGCTGCTCGCAGTCTACCAGCGCTTGGCGATCGCGGCCCACCAATGCGTGCCTTTGGTTAAGCAGAGGCCCTTCGTCATGTCCGGGAGCTACGCCACCTTCGGAAGGCCCATCATGCTTCTAATAACGGTACATGCTGTGTTCCTTTATCCGCTGTAGAGGTATCCAGGGAGTCGAAGTGGTGGATTGTTTCAGTTCCCACGTCTAGCCCCGCCAGACGCCAGTGTACACCTTCGACAATCGGTACGAACACTCGCTTGTATTGGTCGTGTAGCGGCGTGGTGATGTGCCTTGGCCACCCTTTTCGGTCACAGACGTTTCATCTTGTGTTCAAAAATGGCATTGAATAACGGGGAATAATATCTCCAAGCGTGGTTGATTGCGCTGTCACTTGCCAATGTAAGCGGATCGATAGGTAGCATGAGCTTAGCCCGTAGCAGTTGCAGACTGCATCTTAGCTCTTTTGCATGATGGTATCTTCATCTAAAGTGATGCTGACATCCGAACTGCAGTTGCCAAATGACCTCGGAAGACTTGTCTTCCTTTCCCACATTCTCCAAGGAGGTCCCAGGGCCACCGCTGGCGCGCATTGTGAACTCGACGGAACGCGACTTGTGTTCTTGGGATGCTTTTGTCGTATGGTGCGGGCATAGGAGGCTCATGTCCTTTTGGATTGTTGCGCGACATGTCGACCAAATGTAGCCAGCGAGAGGCGGACAGGAAACTCGCACTCTTCCGAAAAGGGGCACCTCCGCAACCAAAGCAAGTTTTTGGTCGCCAAGAGTACTCTGCTGGTGTATGATTACTCATGGAGGTGGCGTCCAAGGTCCAGATACATAATTTCCAGGATCAGAGGAAACTTCTTTGGGGTATCTAGTTAACCACTTTGTAACATGAGCTGCCTCCAACCTGTGGTTATCTCCAAGGTCCGTCGCACTCTTGTATCTCACCTTCTAGTCGTGAACGGCTCAGCGGCAGGCTTGAGCCGACATTGTTGTAATAGAGACTGGCATGCTTCCATGTACTCTGTGTGCTATACACAGTCGGAAACTGGAAACTCATATCGGAAGCTCTGGCTCGTCAGGAAGGCGTATAACACTATAACAGTCGTAGATCTCAATTGTGGGTTCTTGGCCCCGGAAATTGTGGAAAATACCGATATCTCCGGCTGCCTCGCCATCCTGGAGGAAAGGGTTAACGAGAATGTCAGTCAAAGTTTCAAAGGATTGACAAGAGCCCGGTCGTACATCTCCATAGTCACCCAAATCTGATCATGAGTGAGACCCGGATCAAAATGACACAGCCCATCCCAGAGGAGCCAGAGCTTCTCGCTGTTGATTGTTGTCGGTTGGGATGATTTAGTAAAGAATGCAACGAGCTGCCAGGATTCATTCGTAGGGAATCTGCTTCCCGGCAGCGAGGATCCGCCATGTTCACTTGGATACGATGTTGGATGAAGCGGTTGGTCTTGTAGAGGAGAGAAAGGGCATAGTCTAACCCGTACCAGGCGTTCTGGATCTTCTCCTCTGTAATGTAAAGCTCTCGGGGGCCCCCCAATCTAGCTGGGTGGCCACGAGGGCTTCTTCCAGCGCTGTGAAAACAAGTTCGGCACAAACGATGACCTTACAAGCCAATGTATTTGAAATGTATTTTGGACTGAGTTATGCCATGTCGAGATGGCTAGTTGACGGATGATATGGGCGTCATTTATCTTGACATGGTCCACCGAGGTACCGATAATAAGAATACTTTTCACGCAGCAACTTCGCTCGTTTCAAAGGCTTGCCGAGAAATGTCCTTCTTCGTGTTGCTTGCAGCTCGTCTCATCTGAGAGCGGTTCGTGCTCCTGTTCGTGCTCCCGACTGGAGTGTCAATGGTTCGTCGGGGAGTAACGCGATTGGGTGGAGAAACATGTTTACCGCTGCGGCGTTAGGGGGGCCATATTCTTATCTGGTGCTGGCGAATGCATATCTACCAGATGGATAATGTGATAGGGATTTGGACCTTGACCTATGAGATTGATGACTTCTGCCTTGAATACTCATAGGACGTCTCCCTTGGCCCGGAAATCAGCACGGGATAAGGCAGGTGGCTGGTCTGGCTCTCTTTCCGCCTCAGTGCCGTAGATATACCCCTTGTAGTACTTCTAGGCAGTTGTCGTCTCCGTGTAAAACCGTGCCCGGCCTGGTCTGATGGGATCAGAGTAGTAGTAATGATAGACCTTTGCGTGTGGTTGGTCGCTTTGGAAACGATGGAGAACACCGACTTCGCCTACTTTTAGATTTTCCTCGAAGATTTCTATAGTGACCCAGATTATATCATGTTGGTACTGGGATTGAAGCTGCTTCGGCATTTTTATGACGTGAAGATTGAGTCGCGAAAGAGCAACAAGGCCGTGATTTCTGTGACCACTTTGTTTCGGCAGCCTTTGGTCAGGTCATCGATATACTGGCTCCAAACTGCGAGATCGTTGTGCATAGTCTTGAGTCGCTGCTCTAGGGGCTCGCGATAGTATGAGAGTTGACTTTGGAAACAAAGAAGCCATGCTAATAGAATCACGTCCCACGACCGAACATCGACTTGTCCGGATGCGTTCGGCAGCTTTCCCTTGGCTTCGAGGCTGCTTGACAGGTGTTCCATGTGTGACAGTTTGATAGTGTGCAAATCAGACGTTTGCCGCATGAGCCTTACTTCCTCTTGCATCTCATCTTTATCGCTTTGAGTGCGTCATGCTTATAAGAATGTCGTTCCAAATTTGGAGGACGGTGGAAGCTGGCTTGGTCATGTCAGGGTAAAAAGAGGTGATGGACAAGTCATTTGCATCGTCCACGACATGGAGGAAGCTGTAGCCCAAAGACTTCGATCCCAATTTGATAGCCCTTTCGTGGCCGAAACCCAAGCTGTCCACCTCCTGGAATTTGCCTTACGGCGACAAAGCACTTCGGTGTGTTTCGGCTGGCCTTGAATGACTTCCTTCAAAATCCAAACCTCGTCGTTTGAGTTTGCCTGCTGTCCCCGAATATCTTCGATTCCGTAGGCCCTGTTGTTCAACCGTCCTTGTTGCGCTGCGCGATGGGTCTCGTTGCCATCTGAAGCTTACTACATTTCGCTGCTTGATCAGGCGGTATGGATGTCTCCCTGGCGGTTGTCTTGGTTATCAGACGATGTGAGAAGCTTCCCAAGCCACTTCTCCTCTGTTTCAAACGAGCTGTATCTCAATATCAACTGCCAGTACTTTGATTGAGTACCGAGTTACTCAGTGACTCGTTTGTACTTCAGCATTTGGTTGACGTGCAGGCTTTGCGATGACAACATCGTTTCCGAGAGAATCTTTCAAGGTTTTCGAGCGGCACGGTATAGGTCGGGGTGCAAAATCCAGAGTCGAGTTTTGTTAGCATCAAACAGTGCCTTCATCTGCAACAACCCTTCGTGGTTTTGGAGCATGGATTCGTGGAAAATGCCTGCGAAGCCGCAATCTTACCGGGCTTGGACTGTATGATAACATCCTCATCCCACCGCTGGGACCTCCGAGTAGGTCGCGGTGTGTTGATGGATTTAACCACCAGCTCAGGCTCTGTGGCCCGCCTCTACTGAGGCTTCGCTCTTTGACCTAGCCGCCTGACAAGATATGCGAGAACAAGTGTGTAGAGGGTCATTGATTGAGGAAAATCTTGCACGAGCTCGATAGCTCTGACGACAGAAAGCCTCCTCAATGATGATGAGTCTACCGCTCAGTGTTCCTCCGCTGGCTGGATCACGGAGCGGTCAAGGCTCTCAGACGCAGGCTTAAGTTCTTTGGTATCCGCGTACTGTACGGCCAATCGTACAGTCACAAGGCTCGGTTGGGCAATTTTGGGCTGATCAAGAAACACGCCAATTAGCCTCGGACTTTGTGGTTCAGTGCCTGGAAGACATCTTGACTTTGTGGAGTTCATTCAAAATGGAACAACTTCAGGGGCCATGGACGAGATACCCAGACCCTGCGGGTGGAAGATCCATGTCTGCGTTTCATCATCGGTGCCGGGGGCACTTTGGAGGCTCTCTTTGATGTCTGGCTGCTTGTCCAGTTGAAGGCGCGTGAAATAGTAAAGGTGGCGAATCCGAGCTTTTGTTAGGCCGATACGGCAGAGAAATGTGCTCATGTTCAACATGAGCAGCTGATTGCTTCTTCAGAGAGTGTTTCGGAACCTTCTTCCAATGACAGTAAGACAGCAGTTGGGATCAAAGCACGCAAACAGGCCTTGATCTGGGCGGTGGTTTTTGTTTTCCGCGTGGTCCAGCGCCTGTTCGGCGGTAGATATACCATTTATGTGGGATTCGTGCTTCCATTTCAGTGTGTCCAAGATGGCCACCGGCAAGCCAGGGCAAAGATTAAAGCAAATCAGACTTTGAATAATCTGTCCGAGTCGGTGTCGGAAAGTACACAATGCTTCTCGAATCTTGTTGTCACTCTGCATCATGGAAACTGCAGACGTAGATTAGCTGATGTCTAATATTTGTCCAAGGTAAGTATATATTATGAAAGACTTACCCGAGTCTTTATTGCTAGGAAGCTCTGTGGTAATCAGCCGCTCGTGGTCTTCCGTCAATCTCAAATTGCCTCTCTCCTCGTCTTGGAGAGCATCTGCAACGAAACCCTCGACCTCGTCGCCCAAGTCGATGGTGGTCATTATGAAAGATTTACTAGTGTCTTCTGTTGTACACAGCTTTTGGGATTTGGATTTCCGTAAGGGGCAATGCGAAATGTTTCTCGATGATCCTCGAGTCACCTACCAGACTGTTCCTTGAGCGATGTAACAGCCTGTCTCACCGACGTGGGTCAAGAGGTACAGTATCTTCCCTTCACCTATACGTTGGCGAGTGCTAGCGACTTGGAAGACGCCAGCATGGGACTTCTTGTTGGTCATTGGCCGAGTGTTGGGGGCATTTTCGTTCATGAGCTTGTTGGCTTGGGCCATTAAAGCCCTTAAGACCGAGAGAATGCAGTCGTATATAATAACTTTGCGTGGTGGCATGGGCACGCTCCGTACGTCTACCTCGCAAACACGAGCAGTTCCTTGGGGCTTAGTGAGTAATTGGTCTCGAGGATAGCGTCAAGGTGATGGATCTGGTAACTTACATTGTCGACAGAGTAGCCTGGTCCGATAGAGGCTGGAGTCTTGTTCCGGTCCAAAAGTCTGATTCCGTGTCTGGGCCACTTGATCTCGTACTGATCAGCTGGTAGAGAACCAGCTGGAGTAGAGGCTTCACCAGACACGGCTGGAGGCATAGTGGCCAGAGGTTGGCTGGACTCTGCTTAGCTAGCTAGATGGGTAATTTCAGTAGGTAAATTGAGGAAAGAGATTTCATGGTACATACTGGCTTGCTGCGGCTCATTCGTGGTGGATAGGTTGGCCATCGATATGAAGCCAACTGACTTCAGCATGTGGTTATGCTTGATCCTCGGCTTGATCGGCACAGGATGCTTCATGTGCCTTATTCCGATTGCACTTGTGACTTATCTCTCGATGAACAGCACAGGCTCAGGCACAATAATACATATAGTATAGGGATAAATAAAGAAAGAAGTTAAAGTGTCACAACAAGGCAGGATGGGGGGATAAAGGTATAATTGAAAGAGTAAGGGGACAGAGCTCAATCTCTGGGGTGGATATGGAATCAGATGGCTAAGTCGACATATCCTTTTGGGCCTATTGTGCTTGCATGTTCCCGTCTGATACCACCACAAGCATGGCTTCCCGCGTTGGTGACAAATACCGATGCAAGTAAGCTTCACTTCCCGATACAACACGTCTTCTCCAATCTAGTCGCCGACAGGCACAGACCAATTTTCGTACGTGTATCCTTGGCAAACGAGGAATTGTTCCGGGCCGTGCATCTTGCGATATCAGTCCAGGCGTCGGGATCATGCATGCCCAACCTCGCGCTCTACCACAACCCGACGATTTCCTTTTCATCTACGTACATTAGCTTTCTGAGTAACTTGATGCTGTCATGTTTGCTCTACTCGGAATGTCTGACTGTTCGGAACGAAACATGCTAGAAGCCGGTACTTGACCCACGCGAAGTTACGATTTGCGCTCAAGATGCCGCTTACCAGTTTCATAATGCAACTTTCCACGCAATCTCCCTACTCTCGCTTGTCGCAACCACCCATTTGATATAGATTCAAGTGCCGAAGAGTGAATAGAGGACTAGGCTACTACATGCACATGAGAGTGGTAGCAACATGCAAACTTCCGCCGGGATTGCAACTCCTGAGTCATTCGGCATGTATTTACTCCGCCACGTATAGCCGTTATCCAATATAATTGTTGTTTTACACGTCACCAGAAGGCTGGCGATCTGTGAGTCATCTGGTGTTCTAAGTATCGCCCAGAAAAGGCGAGTGGCATACGAAGGCGGTCCACGGCACACGACATCATCAGCCACAACAATCGTGCACAGCCTACACGGTTGGATTCACCCATAACAACGGCAAAAGGGGATGTAACATACCAAAAACAAAACATACAACACCGGGGATTCGCTGGTCGTCACCGACCCAACTACTAATCCGGCGCTTCGCAGCTTGACTATGGGGAGAGCGGACGGGATCCCGTATTCTCTGCGAGCTTTGGTCGTATGTAATAGGGCACCACACGAATATGCACTATATTCAGTTGCACAGCAGAACTTCTGTTATGGATATCTAGGGCTGTGCCTTCCAATAAGGTTGACCCCTCGCAGCTTGAGTATGGGAGAAGGGGTGGGAGACTCGACTCTCGATGTGGTCCTTTGAAGGAAATATGGGGAGACTGCTTCGCAGGAAATTACGGTGAAAATTTCAATGATGATCCTCTCGGAGCGCAAAGGAAACCAAGCTAGTGGTATGAGCTTATTGGTGCTTTCCTCGGCATTTAGCTCATTCTCGTTGTTTCTGAGTAGTTCCAATCCGTCTGGCAGACCCAGCGGAAGACTAGGTTACTTTGAGTGTAGGATAGGTGAGTCAGCCGACATGATGCTTGCCTCTACTGCAGAACATCGGACGGAGTAGGTGAATATTGCGGGGATATCTTCTGATGAAATGGACTTGGATGAATTGTCTTGATAGGCGAGCTACTACTTTCCTGAGATACAGGGAGATACACAATACAGCCCACGCCACTTGAATCGGTCCAGGGATGTTGACTCATGAAATAGCCTTTGGTCATATCAGATAGCCCTGGCAATAGAGCTAGTTCATCAAGAAGATGTCCCCGGAATTTCTATCAAGAAACACAAAAATAGATCCGCCCTTCAAACGGTGACAAGCTCCCACCCTGACACTTGGCTCCAGCTGTAGTCAAGACAGGCACTAGATCCCCGTCTGCAACCTCTGAGATCGGAAGGCTCCAAGTCTTCTCCTCACGTGTGAAGTTAAGGACTACGACTGCCTTGCTTCGTTTATCCTGCGATTCCTTGACAAACGCGTACACATGAGGATCTTCGACATCCAGACATCTATAGCTTCCATAGACAAAAAGGTCGTCGTGCTGCCTCGTAAACTGTAGCATCTTGCGCCAGAAGGCCAGCACGCTGTTTGGGTCGTCCAGTTGCGACGCCACGTTGATCTCGGCGAGAAGTGGATGAGGTTTCATCCAGGGCTCTTTAACCTCGACACCAGCCTCTTCCGCAACCTTGGCAAAACCTCCGTGGCGGGCCTTGCCGTTCCACGCCATTGGGATTCGAGCATGGTCTCGGGCTAGGTGCTGAAGGGCCGTAAAAGCCTTGTCCATTTCTTCTTCGTTGTCGGGTCCATAACGCTCCTGGACCATTTGGACAAACAGACGGCTGCTAATATCCTTGTACTCCTCCAGAGGGTACGCCTCTTTAGGCGCATTGATGGCACCAATCTCCTGTCCTTGGTAGATGAATTGCGTTCCACTGAGGCAGGTTTGTAGTAGAGCCAACAGCTTTGCCCCTGCGACGCGAAAACCAGGTCGATCGTTTGTCAGCCGCGAAACTGAGCGAGCCAAATCATGATTCTCAAGAAATGCAGCCGTCCACGCATCTGTGCCATTAAGAAGCGCTTGGATCTTTCCGACTTCAATCTTCAGATCAGGAAGTGTCCAGTTTTTGAACGTAGTCTCGTACTTATGCGTGCGACCCCAGCCTATCTCAACGGCATTGAATTGGAATACCATATCGAGCTTGTGGGCGTTCGCACTAACATAGCTTAATACACTGGCGGTATCATGGGTATCAAGAAGCTCTCCCACCGTGATAGCTCCGTATTGATCGAGGATCTGTCTCATCTCGCCAAGGTACTCGTATATCCGCGGTCCATTGCAGTATAGCATGGCAGCTGGCTGGTATGGTGCTTTTGGGTCGGTGATTGGGGCGTCGGGGAAGTCGGTTGGCTTGCTATACATATTGACTGTGTCGATTCGGAAGCCATCTACGCCACGATCCAGCCAGAATTTCATCGCTGATTCGTAAATAGCCTCGCGAGTCTCGGGATTGTCCCAATTGAGGTCAGGTTGCTCCTTGGCCCAAATATGGAGATAGTATTCTTCTGTGTGCTCGTCCCATTCCCACGCACTACCACCGCCGAAGCTACATCGCCAATTGTTTGGGGGGAATTGCTTGCCGGTCACCGGATCTTTCTTAGCTGGGCGCCAGATGTACCAGTCTCTTTTGCTGTTGTTTCGACTACTGCGAGACTCTTTGAACCACGCATGCTGGTTTGACGTATGGTTGATAACAAGGTCCATCATGATGCGCATACCTCGGGTATGGACCTCTGAGATGAGAGTCTCTATGTCCTTGAGGGTGCCATAAGGGGCGTATATATCTTCGTAGTTGGATATATCGTAGCCCATATCAACCTGAGGGCTATCATAAACAGGGCTAACCCAGATAACGTTGACGCCTAGGCTAGATAGATAGTCAAGCTTGGAGGTAATACCAGGAATGTCACCTATGCCGTCGCCATTGGAATCGCAGAACGACGCCGGATAGATTTGATAGACAACGGCATGTTTCCACCATTGTCTTTCGTGTTTGGGGATAGTCATGTCGGATGTCTCTGGGCTGGAAATGGGGCTGCAAATGATGTAAATTACTAGATTACAGTATCAATACCATCGCAGTCTGTCCGCCTCTTATGTTATCAAACCGTCACAGAAGCGGGTTCAAAGATATAATACGATTGGTTCTATTTCGGGCCGTAAGAAGGAGTACTCGCATTGGATGGTTTTCGGTCCGGTAATTTTGGAAGGATTAACTAGAATTGAATGGTCAGTCTAGGATCTAGGGTATCATCTAGTAACATCCGAGACTCTGGTATCTCTCTAACCAAACCTTGGAAGATCTCTTATCTGTGTCTCATGATCAAGCGCATGGGTAAACCCTTGTTAGGCCCGTCGTCGGCATCGACAATGATTGGATCTATTTCGGCCCGTAATGAGATTCAGATGCTCATTGGCTTCATTTCGGCCCGGTATAATCCTTATGCTAACCTCAATCGGCATACTGTCCAAGTAACAGCTATCAAAAAGAATATGAAGTTTTCTAGCAAGTATTCGACTAATCTAAACCCGGTATAGCAAACTCGGAATACTGAGTTGGGCTCTCTTATCTACCCCGGAATCATGGATGGTTCTCGTCTGGGGATAATGGAACCACACCCCGTGGGGAGACTCTTGACGATACTTATAAAAGCAGGATTGCATGCCCTATCCAACAGGTTACTAGAATGTCTCCAGCGACCATCTTTTCTCTCATCTTTGTCATATTTCCCGCCCTCAATTTTGCAAGCTCTCTTCTCTTCCAAGCCCTCACCAGCTGCTGGCACTTTACCAGAATGCCTGAAAGTATCCCAGACCTCAAGGGTGCCGTTGAGGATGCCCTCACCCATGAAGCCGCCACGGCAGTGGAGGTCGAACGGAACATGGGTCTTCTCGAATCCCTGAAGCTGTACAAAAAGGCTTGTTTCTGGTCCATCTTCCTATCCACTTGTGTCGTAATGGAAGGTTTCGATCTGGTCCTCCTTAATCAGCTTTACGCGTACCCACCCTTCCAGCGCAACTTTGGTCAACTTCAGCCTGATGGGTCATACCAGCTCGCAGCATCCTGGCAGTCTGGCCTTTCTGGTGGCAACCAGGCAGGCCAGATCATTGGGCTTTTCATTACTGGATATATCATTGACCGTTTTGGATATCGAAAGTCGCTCATCGCGGCGTTGCTATTCGTAACCGGCCTTATCTTCGTCATCTTTTTCTCCGAAAATCTCTTCCAGCTGCTCGTTGGAGAGATTCTGGTCGGTATTCCTTGGGGTGTTTTTCAAACTTCGACAACTACATACGCCTCTGAAGTGTGCCCGACGCATCTCCGTGCGTATCTTACGACTTATATCAATGCGTGTTGGGTCTTTGGCCAACTCATCGCTTCAGGAGTGCTTCGAGCAATGCTCTCGAGAGATGACAAATGGGGCTATAAGATTCCCTTTGCACTACAATGGATGTGGCCTGTGCCTCTTATGGTTGGCATTGCATTTGCACCTGAATCGCCTTGGTGGTTGGTCCGTCATGGCCTGATCGACAAAGCCAAGAAGTCTCTCGAGCGTCTTACGACGAACGACGGCAATACTTCTGGGCCTTTCAATGTTGATGACACGATCTCAATGATAGTCCATACCAACGAGATGGAAAAAGAAGTGCAGGCGGGCATGACTTACTCAGATCTTTTCAAAGGAACCAACCTGCGGCGTACGGAGATCGTCTGCGTTACGCTAATGAGCCAGGCGTTAACTGGCTCTACCCTCATGAGCTACAGCACCTACTTCTACCAACAAGCTGGTATGGCTACAGAGAACTCGTTTAATATGTCGCTGGGCCAGTATGGCATTGGGCTTGTTGGTACTCTTGTCGCCTGGACCTTGATGAGCAAATTCGGTCGCCGCACCTTATATCTATCCGGTCAACTCCTGGCAGGCATCCTTCTTCTGTCTATCGGATGCGTGGCTCTAGCTGGGCGAGAAAATGTCGCGGCGCAGTGGGCTATTGGGAGTCTGCTATTGGTGCACACGTTTGTTTACGATTCTACCATTGGACCTGTGTGCTACTCCCTCGTGTCAGAACTATCATCGACTCGTCTGCGCACTAAATCAGTGGTAGTTGCTCGAAACTTATATAACTGCGCATGTGTTATCACAAGTGTTCTGACGCCCCGTATGTTGAATCCATCAGCATGGAATTGGGGAGCTAAGACTGGTTTCCTGTGGGCCGGGTCAAGTTTGATTTGTGCGACTTGGACTTATTTCCGTCTCCCTGAGCCAAAAGGCCGAACGTACGCTGAACTTGACATCCTTTTCGAGCAAGGTATTAGCGCGCGGGAGTTCTCTAGCACTGTTTTGGAACCCTTAGATGCACAGATTCTGGAAAAGAAAGATGTGAAGCATGTTGAGTGATCGTGGTATGGTATTGTCCAGTTCGAACTCAGGTACTTGTAGTACTAAGAAGAGCTTATACAATGTATTTGATAACGAACACGAAGAGAAGCATTGATGACTTGATAATTCAATAGAATGCAGTGACCTTCAATTTGTATTAATGCATCCAAGCTACGTATTATTCACCACGGTCGGGTCGCTTGAATCATGAGTCGTGTAGATATTCCTTAGAATCTGCAATTTCTCATTCAAGTAGTCCCTCTGCTCCTTAGATATCGTACTGAAGCTCAGAAGGAATTGAACAAGAAACAAGAAATCTTCTACCCTAGAAACGTGCTCTTGCTTTTGGGCCTCTTCAGGTCCAAGGGGAAGTGACAGTACTTCGCCTATCGTGCTAGTGATCTCAAAGAGCTTCTGAAGCATCCCCATGCCATGGAACCCAACACTCGTGACGCTTCTCAGTCGATCGAAAAGCGATAGAAACTCTTTACAGATGCTGTTGACGGGAAAATGTAAGGAAAGTCCTTCATTCGCTGGAGCAGAGCAAATGAGACCTCGGGAGAGCGCGAGTTGCCACACCAAAGTCCGCAGCCATAATCTCGTAATGGCTAGGTCGATAAGTTGAAGCTCACTCAAACCACCCAAGCCACACTCCTTCATGTTCTTCTCTTCTTGTGCTGTGACTGAGGCGTCGTCGTCTAGTTGTGCCTGCTTATGTTCAATCCATTCGGCCATGAGCTCGGACGCAGAACCTTGTGCGTCCTGCTGCGAGTGCCAGTGAGCCACAAATGTGTCATCGAGGATGAGGAAAAGACTGATTAGACGGCGAAAGCCAAGGTCGACGTGAGGCGGGATACTCTCATCAGTAATAGGTAGACCGGTCTTGAGGGGAAGCAGCGCGCCATGGAACGAGGCGGTCGATAGAGCCATGTGCCTTTCATGCATGTACGCTTCCCAGTAGAGTCTCTGCCACCTAGCGAGATCCTTCGAGTTATCGGGCTGCCAGCAGTCCAGGTTGAGAATCTGCAGCATAGCAGCGCATTCGCGGAGAATTGCAAAGCTCCGATCGACCCGCCCAAGGGTTAATAAACAGACACTCAGAAAGATAGACGTTAAGACGCGTTTGATGGACACAGGCAGAGGGCCCAGCTTGCCACCTTGAAGATCGTCACTGTCCAGCTCGACTGCTCGGTATGCCTGCATGCTGTCATGTATCAAGTTTGTCATGAGCTTCGCAAGCTCGGTATCCATAGTCCAGGATGATCGCGTGCGATTGATGGTCATGGCTGCAAAAGCATTGACAAGCGCGACATCTTCTTTACTTTGGCTCATGTTTCCAATGGCATCTCGCATCTCTGCTGGCGAAATGATAGGATTCAAAGGGTAGACAAAGTCCGAGAATTCGGGAAGCAGATTGATGAAGAAGTCCGATGAGAACGTATCGATCGGCCGTGGAAGTGCTGAAGCCGCCACATCACGTTCGTCGTCGTGTTTGTTACATTCTTCTGGCTCTTTTCCTCGCAGTTTGGCTACAAGTCCACCACGGACCCTGCGTCTGCGTCTTGCTGCTGGAGTAGAAAAGTGGCAGCGAAGATTGAGATGTGCGCATTGGGTACAGGGCCAATTCCCATGACACTTGACCTTGCGGAGGCGGCATCCATCACAGGCGGGACCTCTACGACTTGTCATTCTGCGTTGGTTGTATGAGTGATGCCATAAAGTGACTTTCAGATGTTGGATAGATAAGAAAAGTCAATAGACTACCTAGGGTCTGGACTAATATGAGTCCCTACCTACTTGGGACTCCCTAGTAGTCACTCGCCTCCCCCCGCAATCGCGCTTCTGTTCGAGATAACCTCCAAGATAAAGTGGGACTACGCTTCGCAACCTGGTAAACGTACGCAAAATAATTCACGGAGAATTTCTAAGTAATATACTAGGTAGTTATTTTACGTGCAACTGCTGTTAATGTCCCATCGATTGAGAATTCTCATATGAAAGCAAATCACTAGGTATCTCCTAACGCCATGCTCGTACCCAAGTGACAAACAAACATCAAAACAAGTAGGTATCATCGCTGTGAAGACAGAAACACACTGCATCAAGTCTCCCATCTCGGCGCATTGATAATCAGGGCCATCATACATCCCGACATCACTCCCGTCACTGGTACTGTAATTATCCAGCCCATGTATATCCACACCACAAGCTTCGGGTTGATGCATCTCCAATCCCCGTTTGCCAACCCGACACCCACCGTCGCTCCCGTGATGCACTGAGTCGTTGACACGGGAAGTGACAGTCTCGTCGCCATTAATACCGTTATCGCACTGGCAAGTTCCATGCAGAATCCTCGGCTTGGCGAGATGAGTGTCAGGCGGTTACCCAGCGTGCGCATGACGTGGTATCCGTATGTGAGAAGACCAACAACGATACATGCGCCGCCTACAACAAGGATCCAGATGGGTATAGCTACAAACTCCGGAATTCCGCCGCTAGACCAGACTTGATACGCCGTGGTGAAGGGTGCAACCGCGTTGCTAACGTCGTTTGCTCCGTGAACGAAAGATGCCGTTGCAGCAGTGAGGATCTGAAGAGCAGAATACATGTACTCTGCACGGTTGTCGTAGTGAGCCGATCTAGCATGCATGTCCTCCAGATCCCAGTTGAGAATGTTGTTCCGCTTTTGCATAGCCACCACATCCTTCTCTAGACCACGTAACAGCACACGATTGACTCTCCATGCCAACACTTTTGGCCTGTTCCAAGAGCCTTCGGGGCGGGGAGGTATGAATTCTGATGAGTGGCGTGGTTCAAATCGACCTGGTGGAGTTTTGGGTGGTGTTTGAGCTGGTGGAGGAAGAATCCATTCGTCGTCTCGATCGAGATCTGGTAACTGGCCGTTTGGTGTTTGGATCGACTGCAGCATAGTCTCAGAAGTTCGAAGATGGTTGAGCTCTTCACGAGTGAGATGCCCCTGATAATAGTTTCTGATACGAGGCTTACTGAAACCTATTGGTGGAGGTGGAGGTGGTGATCGCCATAGTAGCATTGGTCCTTGGAATATATGATACCATTTGAGAGTCCAGTCCTCGTGCATGATTCGTGTCCAGAGATAGGGTAGGAGAAAGAAGATCTGAATAAGTGTGATTCCAGTAGCTGTTGAAAAGACTGAGATGATGATATCCCTCGTGGACAAATTGATAGTGTGAATTCCCTTCCACACTAGTAGCATAGTGAGAGCAGCTACCGTGAGATAGGTGTAAAAAGGAATGGAAAAGAAGGCCCTCTTGACAGCAGTTCGTTTGGTGAGGATGAAGTTCTTCGTAAACAGGAACAGTAAACCACCAAAACACCCAGCAATCACAGGCGCAATAACCCACGCCGCAAAGATCTGCGACACACCATGCCATCCCCAACTAACTTTGTCGATACCTATCGAAGCCGTAGCCGCTCCGACCAAGCCGCCGATGAGAGAGTGAGTCGTCGAAACGGGTAATCCTTGACGAGTAGCAAAAGTGAGGAAGAGAGAGGATGCAACAATGGTGCACATCATGACCAAAAGAAGAACACCGGGAGCACTATCGTAGTGGTGAGGGTCGACAATCTTTGTACGGATCGTATCTGCTACTCGTGATCCGACTGATACACTGCCGCTGAACTCGCAAACTGCTGCTACGACCATTGCTTGCTTCATAGTCAGCGATCTCGAAGAGACCGACGTGCCAAAGGAATTGGCCACATCGTTGGCGCCTATAAACGTTAGGGAGAGTTCGATAGGTTCGTTAGCCAAAACACCTACCGATGTTCCAGGCATCGAGGCAGGCAAAAATAACGGTCAGGGCGAAGATGTAATCATACTGATGGAGTGCTGCCATCGCATAGGGAAGTGAAACAGAGGTAAGGTGAATCCTATAAGAAGCTTAAGTCGTCGTGTCTCCACGACGTCTTCAGCTCAATCCATGATTGATAGAAACACTCAGGATAAAGCCTCGAACAAGCTCTGGCCCAAGCTTTGAAGTTGTCGAGACACGGACAGGGTCAAGTCAGACACCGCGGGGTGAAGCACTCTTTAAGCAGGCTACTCCTCAGACCCAACGAACCGGTTAAGGTAGGCTCCGTAGCATCCGCTTCAGCACCGGCGTCAACGGGCTATCTCTTGGCGTTGCAGAGTGTGCGTCTTTGCGAGGTTATGATTCGATAGGCGAGAAAGTGTCTACGATCTTGGCTCCTGCTAGTTTTTTATTGAAGAAACAGTTGACACAGGGGTAAACAGTTTGAATTGGAGACCGAGACGAGCCCTTGTAAAGAGTCAGTTTGGTCTAGTCAAGGCTTGGTTGAGTGTCGTGGTGAACTGGGGCTGTGGTGTTGGACGTTGGTGGGATAGCCAATGACACGGTGAGGATCGACCACGAGGTCATCAACTTGACAGGAAACGCTCTGTCAAGCCAGCAACGCCTGAGGTGATAGAAATCGCAATACATTACGTTTAAGGACTAAGAAAGCACATAATGAAAGGGCGATGAAGGCTTCTGTTATTGTTCTCGGACAAATGTGAATTGACACTCATCTTCATCAATCTTAAGTTCCTCATCCCGAGTAGAGATAGAACTTCTCGTCCAGCACCGCAATGGCTGTATTGCCTATAACGTCATTTTTACTCCCATCACCCTGATAACGAACTTATTGCAGAATTCTGGGCAAGAAGTACCCGACGATATCACATCATGTCAAGATCCTTGACCGAAACGCGGACCGCACTAACAACGCCACACCTACATATCGACACCGTTTTGGAGTTTCAATTGCATGCTCCTGAAGACGGCATTGTCTTTGAGCCTCCAGGGACGGGCTTGCATCCACGTGGGATGGAAGCCACCCGATCGGGCGACCGAGATGGATGCTGCGCCGCTTGCATGAGGCGATATGGTAGCATTCACAGAGCTTAATCGATAGTCGGTGACTTTCTGAGTTACTGTGATGTGGTTTGTGTGAATGATCCATTACGGTCTGAGACACAGGCAAGTTTCCAAAGTGAAGCCATCACGGTTCACACGGTACGTACCCCTTCCTCGGGGTCCGAAATCCGGAGTAGATGCATTACTAAGTACTTCCAAGTTACCTAAGGTAGGTAGTAGCTCTTCTATGCCATAATTTTTACCAAGTTTTATAATGATGTTTAGAAAGTTATATAATCTCTTAGACTAAGCTTTAAAGAGTCTTAGGATATAGCTTTCATGAAATTCTGTCTATGACGATGCCGCAATTAATGATCTTGTGAATTACCTACCTCTAGAATCTGGACCCTTCCCCATCTAAGTGGACCCTTGCTGATCAATCTAACCTCGGCCCGTCTCTCCCCCGAGCTCTTCCGTCTGCGTCACATCAACCATCAACTTTCTTCGCCATCGCCATCATCAATTCACGCCAACCACCAACTCAACCTTCCCAAAAACCAGAAATCAAAAATCAACCATGTCTCGCCTTCTCACCCGCCGCATCACCCCCCTTCTGCGCCTCCAAACCCCCATGCGCCTCTCCTCAACCTTCCAAAACCGCCCAGCGCCTCCCAAGCTCCCCGCCGAGCAACAAGCCGAATTCGAGCGCCTGCAGCGCGCAGCCTCTGTATCTTCCGCCTTCCAACCTCAGGAGGAGACATCAGCGACAACGCCTGCTACTTCGCAGGTTCGACATACCACGACGCCTGATAAGAACGAGGATATGAACGTGGGCTACTTCCGTGGTGCCCCGCCAGAGTTCGAGGGTGATACCAACCCCAAGACCGGAGAGGTCGGCGGACCCAAGAATGAGCCTCTGCGATGGGGTGGACAGAGCGATTGGAGCTACAACGGACGAGCGACAGATTTCTAAAGAGATTGTCCTGCGAATAACATCTTTTACGACACTTAACCTGGGGCGGATTTCGGGTGGCAAAACACGACTGTACAAAAATGTACCATAACTAGACGACTTATACGCAAAGGCTAGCGCCTTGTATGATTAAAACTTGCTATTATCATGATCAAAGGGGGTATTTCTAATGCTACAAGACCTTGGGTACCTTGCCCTGCAATGCAATCACACCAACGCCTTTTATGCCCAAGTGACAAAATTGCGATTTCCAGATCATTCGCCTGTTTTCGCCTCCGTTGCCGGCGCTTCAGCGGCATCGTTCATCTCCACGTCCTTCTGTTGTTCCTTTGTATTCTCTGTGTTCGTTTCGACGTCATTTGCGGTCGGCTGGTTTTCCTTATCGCCATTGACAGCATCTTGATCTTTGTCCTTTGGATCGGTTTGTTCCGGCTCCTTCTTCCTCCATGTAGCAGATATCTCGCCTCGTAAACGTCCGATCCGCTCTTTTTCTTGTTCGAGTTCGAGTCCGTTGATATTATCAAGACTTCCCTTGACTTCCCACATAGCTTTGCGCATGCGCTCACGCCGAGCTTTGCCTCGAAGTCGTGCCTGCGGTTGTGCCCCGTTCTCCACCCATCGTACACTCTTGATCATGTAGCTAATGCCATCATGAACTGCGTGGCGATAGCTATATTCTCCGCCAAACTCTCGGCTTGAAATTCCGTACCGTGTGGAAGAAGCGTACTTGACAAGACGAGGGAGAATCAGGATATTGATGTGTAAATCGCGTCGAGCTGGGATCGACATTGGTCCACTAGCGGGAGGGGCCGTAATTAGACCTTCCGAGTCTAGGTCAACGGTCGAGTTTGCTGGCTTCTTACGTCGCTTGTCGCCCGTTCCCTGATCGAGGTCCAAGAGTGAGTTGTCAATATCTTCGGTCCATTCTCCCTTGATCCAACCGCTGTGAATGCATGCGGCAACCACATCAGAATCGTCCGTGTAAACGTCAGTGCCCCAAAGATAGCCTCGCGAAGTAATCTCTTCTCGTGAAATGGGGGATAAGTGGATTCGAGCAACCTTGACTGTCAAAGTACAATTCTCCTTGTTCTTGATTAACTCCCAAGGCAGCGGCCTAGGGTTCGAAGCAAAAGCTCGATGTGTGGGAGCACTTGGAATGAGTCTTCCGGCTGTCAGCCCTGGTTCATAGATGAAATCTCCAAGATGGTGTCGTGGTCGGTTTGCGACTGATTCCAGAACGGTCTTCGATGATACAATTGTCTTTGCTTTCGGGGGAATGACTGGAGCAGCAGTTGTCGCGGGCTGTTTCGCTGGTTGATGCTGGTGCGTGTGCATTGGTCGAGGAGCATGGTGATGATGCGGCACAGGAAGACCCTTATCGCCTGGTGGAGCGCCTGTTTTGAAGTTCTTGAAGGGAGTGGCACCGCCCAAGGGTGCAGCATCGGCCGGATGATGGTGGTGGTGGTGTGGTGGATGACTACAATGGTTAGCAGACTTACAGCCAGAAGACATAGTAACATACTGATGGTGATGGTGATGCTGGTGAGTCTTGGGACGCTTGGCCCTGTTCGCGGGCGTCGCTCGGCCTGAGCTTTCATCATCGACCTTGCCATCTTCGTCCTTGAGCTTTCTCCTCCGGCCTTTAGTACCCTTGCCTCCTGCTTCTGGGCCTGAATCAGGTGTGACGTTCTCTGGATCCTCTCGCTTGGCCAGGCTTGCGTTTGTAAAAGGCATAGCGGCAGATGTAATGGGACTTGAAACCCCCATGACTCCATTTCCAATTCCAGCAAACATGCGGCCAAATTCGCTCTTGATTCCCGGCTCGCCAGTTGGACCGGGTTGCTGTAATTGCGCGCCCTGAACGGCTTGCGGAAGTGGTGATATTCTACCTTTGCGATTCATCTCCTGGATTGCCAGCAAATTACGCTGGCCGTTCGGGGCGGACGCGTCGTCGCTATTCCGATGCCTGGGAGATTCAAATTGACCAGGGCCATGAGCTCCGTTGTAGGCAATTGTTGGTGGCGGCGGCCCTTCTTCTGGTCTTCGATGTGGAGGCTGTTGCTGCGCATGCAATAGGCTCATTCGGTTTCGGTCGGGAGATTCATAAGGTGCGGGGCCGGGTGGCATGTTCTGGCCGGGAGGAGGATGCGACACCGGGGGATATCGATCGGGCGGCGGGCCCTGGTATGCGAGGCCATGAGGAGGATAAGGTGCCGTTGAAGGGGGGTAATCGGGGTGTGGTCTTTGGTGATCCATAGGGGCTCGGTAGCTTGGATCAGGGCCTGGACGACCCCATTGCGCCTCTCGTGGGTCTCGCTCTCGCATATCCCTGGGATCTCTTGCTTGAGGATCGCGAGGGTCTCTAATCTCTCGGGGGTCGCGTTCAGGCGGTCGGCCGTAAGGTAAAGGATTTCGAGGAGGTTCGCGGTGTCCATAATCACCAGGATGTATTGAGTGCCTTCCCGAATCACTACCAGAATATGCGCGCTCTCTCCTCTCTCGTTCGCGTTGCTCTACCTCACCCATTCGTTCACGTTCTGCTCTATATCGGTCTTCGTAAGGGTTAGGCCGTAGACCAACTCTCTCGGGGTTGTATTCCATCCCAGGTGGAGGTCGGCCCATCTCGTCTCGTCGTCCATATGCTTCTTCGGGTCCAGGTGGTCGCCCCATCTCCATCGGCCGAGGTGGCATGCCTGGGTAGGCCTTGGGCTGGCTGCTTGGCCTCGGGGGAGGCCCAGGAGGCAACCTACCAGGTTCTCTCGCATGATCTGCAGAACCAGAAGGATGTCTCGAGTATGCAGACGGCGTGCTATAGCGCGGGACTTCAGGCGTAGAAAAATGACCAGGCGGTGAATTTCTAGGCTCGTACGGTCGCTGGTGATCGGGTGTCTGAGGTCGACGGAATGGAGGATAGTCGGAAGCCGCCGAGTGCATTCGCGGTGAAGCATGCATTGCGGTCGCGAAACCGGGGCCCGAAACAGGAGCTGAGTGTGGAGGAAAATGCGATGGCGGAGGTTGCGAATCGCGAAGAGCTGGAGGCGGACCGCCCAACATTGATGAGATCGACATGGAGCTGTTACTGCTGCCGGCTCTCGCAATCGAGCTGAGACCTGGAAGTTCCCGACCGGAGGGGAAAGACATGGGGGGGCCGACAGCAACGGGAGGAGCTCGCGGTGGAGGTGGCCCATATGCCATCATGTTATGCGGCTGTTGAGGTGGTTGCGGCGGTTTCGCCCCCGGTTGGGGAGGCGACGTTGGAGGCGGCATTTCGCGATTGAGAGTTCGAAGAGAGTGCGTGGCTGAAGAGCCTTGCGGACGCGCGTTATTCGAGTCGTGGGTTAACTGACGGGTGGTTGGAGGATAGAAGGTCGTGTCGGAGGGTCGTCGCTGTGCCAAGTTATGAGCTGCATACGCAAGGTTTTGATCCGGGCTCAAATTCTGAACATGAAAATGAGGATGCGACTCGGCGCGCGCGATGCCATACGATGGCTGAGGCTGAGGAGAGGCCCTGGAAGAATATACAGCAGTTGCGCTGGCCGGAGCGCTTCCAGCAGATGGTTTGTTGATAAGACCGTTGGCGGTTGATGATGATGTTGTTGGAGAAGCGGAAGGGAAAGGAGAAACAGCAGCGTATGGCGACGGCGAAAAGGGAAGCTTGGGCGGATGCCGTGGATCCATGGCGCCAATTTTTTAGCTCCAAAATTGCTCAGGTTCCAGCGCCGCCTGGGTTTAGGCTAGGAAATCCACCCAATCCTATGCCCACCCCAGAAAATCGACAAAGTGAAAAAAATGCCAGTCAGTGGAGGTGCGAGAAGGAGAATCCACTCTTTGGTTTGATGCAAGCTGGACCTGTCGAGTCGGTCTGCGCGCCAACGATGATGCTTGCGCGCAAGTTATCGAGGATAGTTAAACAAAGAACGTTGAAAGGTTCTTTAGAGTGCGTCTCGAGATTATGCACTGCGGAAACGGGTGGTTGATGCAGTGATTCAATATGCGCGCGCGCAAAGTTCAGAGATGCAAAAGTCAAGAATCAGAGGCTGTGATTATGCGATAAAAGCGCGGCGGTAAGCAAATGCAATAGGCAAACGCAAGGGACACACACATTAATGCGACACGTGCCAAAGCAATCTGCTCCAACGACACACAACGTGATACTGACGATGTTTAGATGGACAAGATCTTGAAAAATGTCATGTTCTGCTCTTGTAGGAGGCAGATATCTCTCCGCACAATGACAAACCACACAAAACACCAAAAACAAATCTTGATGCGACTTCAGGTTTGTCTAGAGGCGTGACCAAGGACATTCACCCAATAGATCGTCTTCTTGTTGCAGTACGCTGCTGTGCCCTTACACAACAAAAACGATGACTTACCGTACGTACTGTACGTGTGCCGGTCTAGCTCATCATGGCATGGGCGCCAGGACCCGCGCCGAAAGATGGGACAGGGATAGACAGGGATCGGTGGGCGCTAAGTGGGCAGTGAGACATGGATGAGCGAGTGACACACACAGCACACACACGATGAGCAAAGACCCTGTTTGATGCGAGGTTCGATGGCATGGCATGGCTGGTTCAAGTTCGATGGTTGGGAGGCCAGGCCAGCCCGGGGAAGACGGGGTTATGCTGTTTGTCCAACGGCCATATGCAGTCTATGACCATCGCATGGATGGAAGCTCCAAACAATGCGCGATCGCACCAGCAACAGCTGACTCGGATCGGAAGCTGGTCGAAGCTGGAACTGGAAGCTGGGAGCTTCAGATTGCGACAAGCTTCAGCTCTTCGGATCATCGCGTTGCATCCAAGCCAGAAATACATCTGCAAATACAACAACCTCTTCGTCACGAAGCGATTTCAGAAACAAACACCTCAAATACATGACAATGGCATCCTCCCTTGTGGCTTTCCGCTTCCCTCATGATTAAACCAGTTCATCATGCCCATGACGCCAGAAAGGAAAATCTCCAACAAAAAGCTTTCGGGCTAAACTAGACCCAGTTCGCCCCAAGCCTTGTCTGCCGTCGCGTCGACGAATAGGAGCAAAGTGAAATACCCTCCAACAGCAGGGATCATGTGTTCAGTTCAGTTCAGTTCAGTTCCACTGTCCATCTCGTTCGTGGTTCTCCTCACATTTCATTCCCGAGACGAGACTTGGACTGTCTCATAACTTGATTGTTGCTGTAGGCGTCGCAGCATATTGTTTTGATATTGATGTGCACGGATAGAAACATACCTAATGACCACCACCAACAGAACACACAAATGCAATATATTGCCTTTGGCTCCCGCCCGGGGCACTCTCCCGCTCGCTGATCGCTCTTCTCCCCTGTCATGTTGTCTTTTTCCATGACTTGGAGTGACGTTACCCCATATCTTTTGGTTGAGAGCTGGCATGTCGGCATCCAATCACCCCTGGCCTGTTTCCATTTATGGCACAGCGAAATGAGCGGAACAAACCTTTGTTTTGTCTCTTGCGTCGCCATATTTTTTCTTTTCTTTTTTCTTATTTCACCGCCTAGATCAGGTTTGTTCCGTGCATCTCGGCTAAGCTGACCGTTATTCCGTATAAGACATGATGCTTCAACAAACTACAAGGTACTTTTTTAATTAATATGGACCTTCCAAATAGAAATCTCAGTTGTTCTGCATTTACCCGTTTCTCCATCGTATCTTATCATGTTGTGCACTTACAGTACAGTGCATTGAGATGTGGTGTTTGTGTGGTGTCGATCCATGCAGCGGTGCCTGCGGCTTTCCCTTTTGACTTGACGAACCACCACCGTTGCTTAATTCAGATGCCGGCAGGATTTCGCGACTATCGATTGTGATACCGACCGAGGTCCAGTTATCAAAACTATCATGATGCTTGCGGAGCTGATTAGCATATCCGTCGTGAGTCGGTGTCGGCTTGGCAGGTGTTCCTTGCTCTTTGTTGGTTGTAACAAAGGGCCTTTTATCGTTTCAATTTATAGGGTGCTATTTCTCATTCTAACCGACCTCCCAAGTTGAATCTTCTAAATATAGCGAGTTGCATTTATTGCCCTGCTCACGTACCACGCGGGAGTTGTGATCTTGCACATGTGCCTACCCTACAACGAGTCATCACCTCGAGTGTTAAGACAAAAACACTTTGAGATTCTACGCCTGTTCTCTCTGATTTAATAACTATAGCTTCAGTATATGATCAATATCTCACTTTTACTTATATATAAAGATCAGACTGAGAATATTCCGCACCGAAAGCATTTCATTTTCAGACTTTTGTGACACCCTCGACCTCATTCAGTCAGGACATATCGTAGCGCGAAATCAGTGAACAAAGAATTTCTCGAGGAGAATACATCAGACTTCCAGAGTCTCTATACTATCTTCCCGCATTGAGATCATAGTTCGAAGGTTAAACATAGTCCTTCACCATTGCGACTCTCAACAACCACCGCCGTCTCTGAATCATTAAGATCTCAGAGGATGACCAGAATCTGAGGATGGAGCGAACGACAGCCTTGCAATGATATCTAGCTCTGATATAAGTATAAGAACAGACAATTATGAACTCTCGCGAATCACAGAGGTTCTGAGAAACTTCCACTCCTACTCTAATTATAACTTATAAAGCTCAATGGGCACCGTCCATCGATGCGCTGGTTCTTTGATCTGGTTGCCATTGTCAGCTCTGGCAAGTGCCTCAAAGTGCCACGAGTAGTGTACTGGTGCTCAACCGTGCATTCGCTTTGAACCATAAGTGAATGCGAATCATCTCCTATATATAACTTGGTCTCTCAGCTTCGTTTCCTCTCTTCTCTATACAAACCCGGAGCACATTCAGAATCAGCCATGGCATTCAGAAGACTCGCCGACTACATCGAGCGCATCCAGCCCTCTGATGAAAGCACTCCTAAGCCTTTAAATCGACCCTTCAACAATGGAACGGCCAAGAATCCACCTCTCCTTCGACCCCTTGGAGTGAATCGGGTTCTCATCTTCCCCGGATCATTCAACCCACCTCACCAAGGACATCTTAAACTCCTGAAGCACGTCTTCGAAAACGCTGGAGAAGACCTACACATCATCGGAGCGATTATCCTTCCCACTGATGACGAAATGCTGAAGAACAAAATGG
Source organism: Fusarium stilboides (assembly GCA_014822085.1). NCBI lineage: Eukaryota > Fungi > Ascomycota > Sordariomycetes > Hypocreales > Nectriaceae > Fusarium > Fusarium stilboides. The sequence continues at coordinate 92,579 of JAASAY010000176.1, forward strand.
CACAAAGAGACAACGCAATCATGCTCTCTCGCGAACAGCGAGTCAACCTTTGGCGCGGCGACGGCATCCCAGTAGATTGGGCATGGGTGTACGACAAACCCGAAGCCAGCTGGGCTGAGTTCCGGGTCAAGCTCATGAAAGAGTTGAGCAAAGACCAAATCGAGCTCAAGTTCACTCTCCTTTGCGGTCCAGATGCCATCACCGCTGACGGAGGATACAACCCTGAGTACTGGGACTGCCCAGACTCTATCACTAGCGACATCTCGCGACCTGTGGACTTTCGCTATCCAAACACTCTCAGACAGCTTGCGGGTTGTTCGCCCTGGGAGAGATTGAGCTACGACCAGGGTAGACTTGGGCGACAGATTCGAGCGAAACTCAAAGGAAAACAGGCGTCAGGTAAGATTCCCATCAACAAGATATATAGTAGCCATAACTAACAGTCAATAGTTATTGAAGAGGAATTGGCCAAGGCTTTTAACAAGCTTAGCACAATCTCCATTTGTCGTCGACTGCGGAAGCCCAAGGGTACCATCAGATTTCTACCCTGCAGTCTCGACCAGAGACCAGCTGATGCGCCAAGCTCCACCAAGATTCGAGAAGTCATCGCAAGTTGACCTCAAGATGTATTGGAGAAGAAACTGGAGGGCATTGCCATGCACCCGAAGTTACTGGTAGAGTATATCAAGACTCTACCCAAGCCCGCGAAAACTGCCGAAGCTGCAAAGGAGCAGACTGAGAAAGAAAAATGGGAGCGTATCATTTGGTGAGAAGCTCGTTGGATAAGTAACTAGGAGATTTTTCATATGAGAAAGGGAAGCAGGAGCCGTTATGTAGGATATCAGAGTCAATCGAGGGTACGGAAATGCAAGCTGTAATAGAACGAGTGTCAAGTGTCGAGAAGAACCAGAAAACACAAAAATACAAAAACACTAAGAAAACCCCCCAACAGAAACGTTTCACCAGTTACAAATAGTGCACTCAACTAATAAAGTCGAACGAACCGTACTCCTCGCCATCTTGAACGGTTTCTCTCAAATCGTGAGGAGATGAGACTTTTCCTTAGAGCCCCAGCTTCTCACGGCATGAGGGAAACCGTTCAAGATGGCGAGCAATACGGTCCTTTCGACCAAACTCCCTTCCACAAGCCCGACACACTCCTCTTTCGTCAGGAATGTTATTCTCTTTCGCATAAGTCTGATGAGAAACCCAATAATGTCGATGTAGCTCCTTTCTGTCCGCTACTTTGCGCCTGCAGTCGTCGTAGAACTCGCATTTGTATCTTAGATTGTGGCGTCGGTTGAAGTGCTTGCTGTTTTAGAGTCAGTTAAGTATATATGAGGTTGAGATGAGACTTACTTGAAGTCCCTTCCTAGCTTCCACAATCGGTCACAGCATCGCTTGTATCCCGTATCTGATGCTGTGTAAGTCCATATTTAACGTATAATTGAGTGCGATTTTGCTAACCCGTGTCGTCCCCATCTGGGCTACGACTCTCAGAGCTGCCATCCTCCGAACTGCTAATCTCCAATGATCCCGCTTGTATGCCGGCCAAGCCACTGGTGTGGGAATCGAGACCGGGTCTACTTGCATAACTCCCAGACTAGATCCGAGGCCTGGGAGTGATGGAGGAAGAGCTGGCTGAAGGATTGCTGGTATAAACTTGGTATGAGGATCCGAAATGATTGATATGAAAGTTGGCAGGGACAGAGCTCGCGTGATTATTTGCTACGACCGAATACTGATCGAAATTTTGGGCTTGATGGTCGAAAGTGCCTTGAAGCCTGGCTTCCCACTCCGGATTCTCTAGCATATACCGAACATCTATCATCAAGTCAGTCTGGTGTATGTTGAGACATTGATAGGAATTGATTCGTACCCTCTTCAGAAAAGTCTCTCTCGATGTCAAATTGACTGAAGTCTAATGCCATGATGCGCAATGACAGGAGGAATTGGCCAATGGTGTGGAATCGAGAAGATGTATGTGAAGGCTGTCACGAACTTGATAAGATCGCAACAGCTATTGGTTACTTGTGAATACTATTATCCAGCGCAATAATCGATCTTGTCTCTGAGATAAAATGAAGATGAACTATGGGCTTCAGAGCTGTTTATATACTTTTCATCAGTGTCTAATGAGTTCTAAATTCACCTTATCACTCCCAACCCTTTTGTCCCATTCATGAAATGGGGCCGACCGATATCATCATCGCAAAGCCTCAAATCTACATATGCGAGACAAAGACCAACAGTGTTGGTAGACGCCCAGAAAGCCTCGCGGGTTGCCAAAACTGGCCGGATCATGTATGCTGCGGGATAGATGCATGCATGATTGGTGAGGCATCCAAGATGGTGGACAGACCCCTGATTGAAAAAGGCTCAGATAAAATGCACGTGTGACGTGTGGCGGTCGGCCCCCGTTCTAATCTGTTCGAACATGTTCGTTTCTTGCGGATTTGTGATGTTGGTCACAGCCTGGTTTTGTAGTTGTGCCGTTGGGCCAAGGAAACGCAAAAGAGGCGAAGCTTGGGCGCGCGAGGGTCTCCCCCGACGATAAAAAGTAAAAAAAAAGATAACCATTGTCTTTGAAAGATCCATAATTAGATCATCTGTTAATGCCATTGACCTTACCTAGCTACCTACAGGTTCTATGTATCTACAGGTCTATGACTATCAGAATCAAGTTACTGAGATTCCAGCTTAAGACTTATTAGACACAAGTCCCTGCCTACAAGCGCCCCTTTAAAGCCTTAAAGAAGTGTTAATTGTTCTTGAGTTCACGTTGGTGACAATGCTAGGACAGTTGATCTGAGGAACTTTAGCTGCTCACGTGGGGCGGAATCAAGATAAGTCTGATAACTCTTCTTTTCATATTGTGACCACATTCTACATTGAAGTTCTTCTGCAAAGATCCCATTAAGCACTGTCAATCAAATATACGTGTTCCAGCTTTACAATATGACACAAGCATTCTTCGATGACAGTCAAGTTACTATCTTCAAGACCTATCGCATTACAGACGAGCAGATCAACGCCCTGAAAGCATGCATCGAGGGCCAGAAAGCTGTATATGATACAGTAAATGTGTTGACACATTATCCATCGAATGCCCAGTCGTCTGTTGAGTTGCAGCAAAAACTTTGCGGACTCTGGACGCTTCTCAATGACACAGCCGTTGGTATACAGACAGCGCAACCGACCATCATTTCCATTCTGCAAACCATCCAAACCTTGCCGTGGGCTAAAATACCTCAAGATGAAGATAAAGATCACTTTGACTTCGATGATGGGTACTATTGGCGAGAGCTCAGTTGGTGGCCTTCAGACTGGGCCGATAAACAAAATCGTACAGATGAACCATGATACCCCAAATACAGAAGTTTGCTTACGAAAATTCACAGACTACTTTTCAAACTACACGCTTGAGAAATATCTGCCAGTAGAGCGCTCGAAGCGTCGAGCAAACTGTATAAGCGCCAACATGTACACCGCTCGACTTGCAGCAACAGGCAACGAGACACTCGCAATGCAGGGCGCTGCACTCGACAGGGCTGCTTATATCGCGATGAACGATTTCTTGGAGAAAGATGAAAAGATTGACTCTGGATGCGTTGAAGCAGCTGGGCAGCTGTTCATATATGCAGCTCGCGAGGTGTTTTGCCTGATCAGAGGCGACCCCGATGCTGAAGACGTGCACAGCCAACGTACTCAGAGCGGCCAGAGCCTTATGAAACGAAAAGATAAACTTACAGATGACGATCAATGGAGATATTTCAGGAATAAATGGGAGGAGTTTGCCGAGACGGAAAAGTTTCCTGTGGAAACTCGGGTAGCAGCTCGGAAAGCACTTGAGGCTATGGATCAAGTTCATGTATAGAACAGTGGACGTTCACGATGCTGTGGGAATATCTGAAATGTTGTTACAAATGACTCGAATTCATTTATTCTATTGATTGATTTTGCACTCTTTAAACTTTTTAAGACCCTCGGCTGTTGGAAGTTCTAATTCGACCAGCCAAGGGTAATGAAAAGGATCTTCTTCCGACCCTTGTATGGCTGCATTGACAAAGAGTGTTTGAGAACCAAGCGTGAGTGGGCGATCATCGCCTTTGCAATGCTTTGTGATACATGCTCTTGCCTCATTGTATCTTCTTTTCCTGTTCTCTCTCTCCTGAACCACCTCTGGTGTATCAAACTTCCCATCCCTAAGCCGAGCCAGACTCTCTATTGTGACAGACTTCTCATTCTGGATAGCTGAGAAATGCGATGGCGACTCCGGCATAGGGTCTCTCCATTTCACTAATCTTCCTCCCCAACTATCGTGTACATGTCCAAAGCAGTGCATCAGAGGTCTAGCGCCCGCAACTGCTTGGAAGAGCCCAGGGCAACCGATACGCTCTTTAGAGGCCGTCGTATCTAGAATACCTCGTGGAGGTCCATGAGTGATGACGATATCAACTTGCGGACTGATATCCCAGTCATGACCTACTTTTGGATCATATTGAAAGCCCCAGTCATTTGTAGATGGTGTGTATGGACTTGCGTAAACCGTTAAGTGTGCTCCATTGGGTAGATCGAATTGATGAGTGCCCTCGTGGAGAAAAATGATGTCTGCGCTAGCAGCATCATGCAGAAGCTGTTCTGCTTGACCGAATGCACCATATTCTCGCTCTACAGGTTCTGATTCGAGTGGAGGGCTTACTTCTGCGATTTTCTTCTTGAACATGGGTGTGTCGAGTGTAAAGTCATGGTTGCCAGCTATGACAAGCTTCAGCGGAGCTTTGAGCTCTTTGAGAAGGCGGATGGAAGCTTCAAATTCGTGGAGTTTGGATTCTTGTGTGAGGTCTCCGCAGTGAATAACCACATCGACAGGTTCCAGGGGCTTTCTGTCGTCGGGAAACTGTTGTCCGTGGGTGTCGGAGATGACGAGGAATCGGGTCTTGACTGTTGGCGATGCCATGGTTTTGGTGGGGGAAGATGGCATAGCAAGCAGTGTACAAGTGAAGAAATTGTGCCAATTTCCAAAGGGTAGAGAATCAACGTTTTATACTGACATTTGAGTTCAGCATGCTTTTGTGCGCTCGAAGATGCATCTTGGAAGCATAATATCCACTGCCGCATCAAATTCTAACTTAACCCACCTTACATACTTTTATCAAGATTTGAAGTCAGTTAAATGCTCTGCCCATAGTTCCCAAATAGCCATCTAAGATGACCCCAGTTTCTCAAAGACCCCGGATGGCGGATCGTCGCCTCGAGTCCGGGGTAACGGGGCCGGAGCTTCGGCCCCGCTCCACGTGATAGCGCCGAGCCATCGGGTTGGTCCACTTTAGAGAGCTCCTATTGACATTGCACCATCAACAGCTTCACAGCTGCAACCATCATCGCATTTCCCCTCACGTTCTTTGTATTAACCCCAGTATCGAGCATGCGTGACGATGGAGATGCAGATACTGATCGCCGCCGGCTGAGAGACGAAGCCGCTCTTCCGGAGGGTGAGTTGTGGTGGACGAGCACAGCATTTAAAGTGACGGTGCCGTTCCTCGTTCTTTTAACCTTTCTCATGCTCGCACCTCATGTACACTTTCTTCTCAATCTTGGAACTACAGACATGAAACTTACAAGTGCAATTGCTGTTTGCCCAGCTCTAGCCATGGCGCGGAATATTACCTTTCATAAGGATGTCCCCCTGGCACCTACTCCACTACCTCCGTCTCATGCGGCTTCAGACGGCGCAGAAATCATCCACGCCTTCCAGAGTCTTAGTCGGTCTACAGTGTGGAAGAGCATCGCCAACATCACTTTTGAAGGCGACACGTTCGAGCCCGAGGGCATAGTGCGTCTTGGCGATGACCGTTACGTGGTCAGTTCCGGTCATTGGACCAAGCCCACTGAAAAGTATGGCAAGATCATCAACGGGACAGATCGAACAGCCGGCGCGGGACTCGCTCATTTGATGGTGTATAACGGCAAAGGAGAGCTTCTAGCCGATGCGACTATCACCAAGCAGGGTGAAGACGAGTATCACAATGGAGGCATTGATTACGACGGGCAGTACATTTGGGGAACCATCGCGCAGTACCGCCCCAACAGCACTGCGTACCTATATCGGACAGACCCAACCACGCTGGTGCCGGAGCGCGTACTCAACTATAATGATCATCTTGGCGGTATTGTACATGACACCCGCGACAACCTAGTTACTGCACTTAACTGGGGAGGACGAGACGCTGCTACATGGGATCTCAAAAGTGCCAAGACGGGATGCGACGCATCTCCAAGGCCGGAGAAGGTCGTACGGAACCCCAGTCACTTTATTGACTATCAAGACTGCAAATGGCTCGGCCACAGCAAGTTCTACGGCGGAAAGAGCGTCATGCTCTGTTCAGGTGTCGCGACAATAGGCGGCTATAATCTCGGCGGCATAGCCCTAGTGGACGTGGAAACAATGATCCCTCTGGCTGAAGTACCAATTGAACTGGAAAGTAAGCTGGGTGTAAGGCTGACACAGAATCCAATGGATGTTAGTGTCAAGGATGGCAAGTTGAGGCTTTACTTGTTGCCGGACCAGCATAACAGCACCTTGTACATCTACGAAGCTCAGCCATAGCTAGTTTCCCTATTACGATTGATATTTATACAAATTTGTTCTTGGAATCGCAAGACAAAATAAGCTGAAAATGTTTGTGGCGCTACAGTATTATTGTTGGTGCCTGTTGGTAGTGACGCCGGTGATTACGAGGCTCATTCCACTAACATAGGCAGATTTGCCAAACATCACGAAATTCGGGTGCCTGGAAATGGGGACTCTTATAAAATTTCTACTTGCTGCGACAAAAATTTATTATCGAGATCAATCAATCCTTCGATAATTTACTGCGATATCATCAGTCATAAGATTTATCACGATGGCTTCCCTGGAAAACGTAGCACCACGATGTTTGGAGCTGAATGATCTACCACCCGAATTACGAGATCTTGTCTGGAGCTTCACTCTTCCCGATCGTCGCATATTCCACGTCAAAGAAGTCTCTAGGCAAGAGTCTCCCAACGATTCGGCAAAACGCGAGATGTGCTTTCACTTTCATATCCGCCACGCACTTCCCGTCGCTCTACAAACAAGTCGAGAATCTCGCACCGTCGCCCTACGCGAAGGTTTCTTCCTCTCACCTCACGGGGACGATCCAGGTGTTTGGTTTAGACCAGCGACAGATATCCTCTACTTTGATCGGAATCAACGCACCACCTTCCAGGTCAAACCAGGCCAGCCTCGAGTAACAGTTCCAAGCTGGGACCGAGTAGTCAACGTTGGTATCGAATGGCGCGCCTTCTTCAGAGATACCCCTCGTCCATCTCGGGAAGAAACGACAGCTAGTTACTGGAGGTCATCCATAGAGCCATTGTACTCTTACATGCCACGCATGCGAACAGTGAACTACATCCTCCCCAAGATGCGGCACAAGGGCGGCATGATGTGGGGACGTGAACCGTATCACGCAGAAAGATATGAAGCCGTACTTGTTCCATTGCCAGGGAGCGTTCAGATTCCTTGGGAAACTACAAGAAATCGAGGTCAAGATCGAGCAGCGCTGCTGAACAATATCCTCTTCAATGTGAGCACTAGTGGTCTCGGTCCGGCCATGAGGACGTGGGAAGAATTGAAGTGTGAGATTGAGAAAGGGTTCGAGGAGGAAGATTCAGATGAAGGATATGTTAAACACAACCCGCCTGAGATAATCGGTTGGTGGTTATTGAGAGATGGCATTCCCACTACGCATGAGAATCCACAGATCCAGATATTTGACTCTTAGTATGAAAAAAAATCATCACGAATAAAAACAACATTCCCATGTAACGAACTTTACTTGGGGATGCAACACTTTTATAACAACTAGCTATTTGCTCTACTTGTCATTCAACTTCAACCCAAACTCCTCGCCTCAATGCCTCGCTTCAACGCCTCGCAATTTGCACCCCCATAAAATGTCTTTTTAAGACAAGTGAATAACCTCAACATTGTTACCCAAAGGATCAAGAACAAACGCCGCATAGTATCCAGGCCTGTACTCCCGAGGTCCAGGCTTTCCATTATCCACCGCTCCAGCCTTACTAAACCACAGTTAGCACATTGCCTTCACATTGCAGAATCCAGGGTTAACTTACAGAGCGGCCTCGTGCCACTCACCAACGTGCTCCTGACTATCCGCGTCAAAAGCAAAGTGAACAGGAGCAACTCGGTTCTGAAGATTTCCGTCATACTTCTTCAGAGAAGCTTCACCACCGCCGCCGAGCCAAAAGTCAGGACCTTTGTTCGGCTGGCCAAAGCCGCAGTAGTAACTACCATTGGGGCCCTGGCCTTCAAACTTGAGCTCGTAGCCTAGAGGCGCGAGGACGGCTTTGTAGAAGTCGCGCATCTCGACGTAGTATTCGCCGATAGGGAGTGCAAAGTGGTTGATGCCCATTGTGAAGGTGTTGGATGAAGGTGTAGTAGATAGAGTGAGAGATTGATTGATTGTGATGATTGAGCTGGGTTGTTTGTTTGAATTGAGTTATCTATGGGATATGTTCGTTCTTAAGTAATTATTTCTCTTCCACGGAGTTAACTGAAACATGAATTCACGATGATCCTCTCCATTTCCCCTCTTGATCGTGAACCCCTCACAGAAGTCCGTGGCGTTTTCCAGCGACTATCCGACCCGGATATGAGACAAAGTCCGCAAACTATCCGAAAATCACTTCGAATTATTGCACGTATTGACGCACGGTGACTCAGGCGGTAAAGATATTCCAAGCAATGGTAAGGATATCCCAAGTTAAAACATCGGCACTTCGAAAGAGATACCGTATGAGTGCCTAGCTCGTAGGGCTGTAAATCCACAATAATTAACGTTAGCTGAGTTTCTTGTTTTCCTAATTAGGTAAGTGACGTCGCATTCACGGTGAGGCGGCCTGAGGTCATCCTTGTAACGGTAAAAGGGACAAAGGGAATCGGGGTAAGACGGACTTTGAGTATTTACCGCGCGGGTTCGAGAAGAGGTTCATCCGACTTTTCTTATTCTTTTCTGTTTTCTTATAAACCAGACCATCGGGTACTCTACACGACTTTGTGAGATGGCCGCTTACTCTTATCTTACCTATCTGACACTTCATCTTAACCTTAACTTCAGAACCCCACACTCTCCCTTCCGCCTCTCCCCCTTCAGGTGGTTCAGTAAATAATTGGGATATTTACCTAAATTTAGGATAAGTTGTTATAATAACAAAGGTATGACTTAGGTTCAAACTAAACTCAAGTGTCTGCTTTATTCTATCGCCTCTTACATAAAGTTTAGCAGAGCCCCGATGATCTACTAGACCGCCTGCCCACTTCATTCCAGTGTAAGTGCTCTATGATAACGATGGTCAGCCAAAAGTCAATTCTAACTGCTGAGGTGAGTCCAGAAGCCAAGTCAGAATATCGCAGTTTGGGGGCTAACAAGAAATTAGCTGGCTAATCCTCATTTCTATCTCAGGGAGCGGCCGATTCCTCTTTGACTGGCCATCTAAATGCAGGCCTCGAATGTTGAAGCTTGATTGACAACACTCACAAAGAGGCAGAAAACCCAACTTGGAAAAAGGGCCGGTCCTATCAAATTGGTTGTTGATCATGACCAAGTCTCTGGTGAATGCTGACAGCCAAGCTAGGACCCCAAGACATCATGTCAGCCCTACCGAGAGACACGAGAATTGCTTGATGCCCAGCCGTGGCACCAGCCTATAAGCCTCTTCAAAATCCGTGGAGGCGAAGATTCAAAGTGAAAGAATCGAGACATTCGAGTGCTCTCCATACAATGACCTCAATTCCAACACCGTACTTTGGTCACTGAAGCTCAAGAAACGATCGAGTACTGCTTCACCCATTTGATCACCGTCATCTAAGGCTGAACAAGTGTATGCCACGATAGTTACCCAGCTTATCTCAGACAACACCATGCATCGTACGCGACCCAATAACTACTTGCCAGTTTGCTGCCGCTCAGCCCAGTCCTTGGACCCTAGTGCTGACCCAGATAACCGTGTTTGCGAAAACATGGCTGATGGACTGCCAAGGCCTAGGGCTGGCCTATTAGCTGAGAAAAGTCCGCCTGGCTTAGCAATTTGGTGAGCTACACCAATGCTGGCTGTGTGAGGCATCACGAGCGACGGTCATTGGCTTAACTGGTGAAATGAAGGAAACTCTAGATGCTACTGAGCGGCGTAGTATGTAAGGTAAGCTGTAGATTTTACTTGTATAGCTAGATTGGTGAGAAGGCTGTCACCGTAAAGGTTATACCGACATAGAATAGTCTCCGAATCGAGTATAATACTGCGCTGCTACCGCCATGGCTTGTTCTATCCATTAAGAAGATAACTTTAACAACCGCACTCTTTCCTCTTATATCAAGATAGTCTTATAGGGCATTCTAGAGTGCGGCATTCGCCTTGTTGCTATACAAGATGCAGTTCTCACGCTCATCTATCATATTTCTACCCCTTCTCCTTCACTCTTTTATCACTTCGGTGGCTGCCACATACTGGAACAGTACCAGGAAGTTTGATCTGACGGTAACATGGGAGAACCACGCTCCAGATGGCTTCTCACGAAAGATGCTGCTCGTTAACGGGCAGTCACCTGGACCTGTACTTAAGTTTACCCAGGATGACTTCGTCATTGTGAAAGTCCACAACCAGTCACCACAGGAAATCACTGTTCACTATCACGGTATGTCTCTAATGAACACTAACTGATCAAATAATTAACAAATCAGGCATTGAGATGAAGGGTACACCTTGGTCTGATGGCGTCCCCGGAGTAACCCAGAATGCCATCAAGCCAGGATGCAGCTTCACATACAAGTTCCATGCGACGCACTACGGAAGTTTTTGGTACCATTCTCACTTCCGCGGTCAAATCGAAGACGGACTCTTTGGAGCCATCATTGTCCACCCACGACCAAACGAGCCGAACCCCTTCCACCTGATCGCTGACGATGAAAAGACCCTATACGCAATGCAAGACGCCGTGAAACATGTCAAGCCTATTGTCATCTCCGATTTCGTACATCTCACTTCGAAGGAGAAGTGGGACATGACGCTTGCGTCTGGCATTGAGGATTCGTGCTACGATTCAGTTCTCATTAACGGCAAGGGAAGTGTTGAGTGTTTGCCAAAGGATGTTATCGCCGCCAACCTTAATGAGATCCAAAAGTCATACCTCGCACTATTACCTGGAGGTGGCGAATTCACAGACAAGGGGTAGGTAACAAGATAACTTGGACGATACCGAACTAATTGTGACTAGTTGTCTTCCTGCTGCTGCTCTCGAAGCTATTGGTGGCGGAAAAGGTAATCTGGACGCTCTTCTCCCAGGGACGTTCTCCGGCTGCAAAGAAACCCAAGGCGACACCGAAATCATCAAAGTATCTAACAAACACCATGCCAAGGCAGTTTGGGTGGCGTTTGATGTTGTAGGCGCCGTCAACTTCTTGAACGGTGCCTTTTCCATTGACGGACATGACCTTTGGGTGTACGGCGTGGACGGTGCTTACATCGAGCCCCAAAAGGTCCAGGCAATTAACATCGCAAACGGAGACAGATACTCTGTTTTGGTCAAGGCCGACAAGTCAGGAGACTTCAAGATTCGATTCAACTCCAACGCCGCACCACAAATCATCACAGGTCATGCAATTCTATCTGTTGATGGCTTCGGCTACGCCCAACAGGTTGAGCCTTTCATCAACCTCGTTGGTCTCCCTGTCTCAAAGGACGTTGTCTACTTCAGCCAAGCCATTGCGTTTCCCTACCCCCCGGATCCCATATCTCCTATTGCGGATGTCACCTTCAACCTGAGCATGAAGCCCGACGGTGCTTCGTATCTCTGGGCACTAAACGAATCCCGCCTTATGCCTTCCGATCTAGATGACCGGAAGCCTGTTCTGTTCCACCCAGAGCCTTACGTCCATAATAATGTCACTATCTCGACAAAGTTGGGCCAGTGGGTTGATCTCGTCTTTAATGCAAACTTTTTTCCTCAACCACCGCATCCAATTCACAAGCACGGCTCGAAGATGTACCAGATTGGGTCTGGGACAGGTACTTTTAGATGGAGCTCTGTTGAGGAGGCCATCAAAGAGATTCCCGACCAATTTAATCTTGTCAATCCTCCTCGTCGCGATGCGTTCCAGTCTCTCCCTGCTGAGAAAGAGCCAACTTGGGTAGTTGTGCGATACCATGCGGCTGATCCTGGTCCTTGGCTGTTGCATTGCCATATCAACAACCACATGGTGGGTGGTATGATGATGGTTATTCAGGATGGTGTTGACCATTGGCCTACTGTGCCTGAAGAGTATGCTGAAGGTGGTGACGGGGAGTAATGTGTTCTGCCATGATTGTACATCAAGGCTGCACGATTATGAGTTTTTAACTTCACATGGAAGCAAGCTTCACCATTTTGAATAGTTACTTAGTAATGAGAATGGATTTATTGCCATGTTGTTTTATTGCCTTGATAGTGTGACAGCCCTCAAACGGTATGATTGCGTGTAGGGTTGGGTGTAGGATCCCAAGTGCTGACAGGGAAGTCTGATGTCACAACTGACACAAATGGAGTCGCGGCCTAGGGGGGGGTTAAAATTGCAGTGAAAATTGTTGCAATGCCCCTTAACTGTCCCTCTTTCAACTTGCCACTTGAAATCTAATTACCCTTTTGGGAACCAATATGGCTTCAACCGTTATTTGGTAGCTGTGTGAGCATGAGATTATTGTGCTTGAGAAATGGGGGGACAGGTGTTCTTTGCATTTGTTGAAGCTGGCCAGGCATTGAGGCCTCGAACACCATGTTGAATGTTATTATATCATGAAGTACTAAATGTCAATCGTCTCTCCACTCATTATTCCTTAGAACAGCCAAGTAACAACGTTCTTAACCTTAGTCTTCCAACCAGTCTCTTCCGTAAGCTTCTCCTCAATCGTGTGCACATCAGTCTCAAGATCCATCTCATTCAGCTTGACAACCTTTGTCTTCTTAAGAATCTTCCACACGACAAACATGATCAGCATGACGGGCAGCTCAATGTAGAAGCTGACAAAGCTGACGCCGTCAAACTTGGGGCTGAAGCAGCTCCAGCCCTGCACGAGCACGAGGAAGCTGTTGAGGATGACGCAGATCCAGGGTCCATATGGATATGTCCAGTTCTTGAAAGGGAGTAGATGCGTCTTGCCTTGGACGGCGAGGGCTTGGCGAAAGCGGATGGATGTGATACCGATGGAGATCCAGCTCAATTGGTTGGACACACCAACGATGCTGCAATATGTTAGATACGTTCACGCACGGGATAACACTCTAATCCAACAAGGACTTACTTCTGAAGCCAAGACCACAAATCTCCAGCTCCGATGAAACTTGAACCGAAGCAAAGACCGGCCACAAAGCCCGTTGCCAGAACAGCAATCCACGGGACTCTGTTCCTGTTGAGCTTGCCAAAGACTTTGGGCGCATGGCCTTCTAGAGCGAGAGTGTACAGCAGTCTCACACCGGCAAAGAGAGCGTGGTTACCGGCGGAGAGGACACTGGTGAGAATAACAGCGTTGATGACACTCCCGGCAGCTTTGGCGCCTGTCATCTCAAAGACGATGGTGAAAGGTGAGGTGCGGGTTTCCTTGGAGTCGAGGTCGGGGTAGTTGTATGGGACGTTGAGGCCGATCAGGAGGATTGAAAGGATACTATACGCGTGTAAGTAACATTCGAGAACTAGAGGCTGTGATTGTCAACATACTAGAAGAGAAGAATACGCCAAAAGACATTCTTAACGACCTTGGGAAGGTTTCTGGTGGGATCCTTGGTTTCACCAGCGGTAATAGCAATACTCTCAGTTCCTCCATCTATATTCGTCAGTCACTTCTCTCATGTGGTACGGCTCGTGATCACTTACAAGCAAAAGAAGCAGTGACAAAAACAGAGGCAAAACCACCAATACCCCCAACAAAAGGAGCATCAGGCAAATGCCAGTATTTACCACCGATATACTCTCCAGTCTCGTTACCACCGCAGTTGACGACAATACCCATGACAATAAAGACAACAATTGTGATAACCTTGAGCAGACTGAGCCAGTACTCAAGCTCACCATATGCTTTCACAGAAATAATGTTGACGGCGATGAGCACAACCCAGAAAATAAGACTCAGCGCCCATCCTGGGAAGTTGTCGGTCCAGTACTGAAGAATGAGTTGTAATGCGACAAGATCAGAAGCTGTGGATACGGCGTCGTTGAACCAGTAATTCCATGTAAGAGCGAAACCAAAAGCATCATCAACAAAACGTCTATTTCCCTATTAGTGACTTACATCCACCAAAAAGTGACTTGATACTTACCCTGCAAAGGTACAGAAACTACCGGCGACGGGGATAAAAGCGGCCATCTCACCCAGGGCCAACATGGTAGTAAACACAATCCCTCCCACAATCGCATACGCGATCAGTATCGAGGCGGGACCACCCGTCGCCAAAGACTTGCCCGTACCGAGGAACAAACCAGTACCGATTGTACCTCCAATAGCAATCATCTGCACCTGACGCGCCGAAAGCGAGCGACTCAGCAGATCCGACTGCGTAGGACCACGAGGACCACGAGGACCATCGCTGTCTCTCGTGGGCGGGTAGTTCTCGACGTCATCGTCGGGAGACTTGCCAGTCTCTTTGGACTCTGGCGCTGAAGAACGGTAGGCCATTTTTAGACTCTCTTGACGAGGTAGAAACTATACAGACAAAAGCATCACAGAGAAAGTTTTGTATTACATCTAAACTTCACAGCTGTCGTTGATGTACTACAGCAAAGCGAGGCACGAGATATTGCGTGCTCAGAGGCAAATCCACAATCCAACTGTCAAACGGTTGCAGTTACGTACAGTAAAGTCTGTAAAGTGGTATTCCATCACTATTCAAGCCAGCCTCCCATGTCAATGGGATCGTCAAAGCCAAATCCGCTAGATTCAACGTGGAAGGTCACTAAGCTGCTTGGGATCAGCAAAAGGCCCCAAAGAGTGATCTACCTTGGCACCAAAAAACCCCTGTCCCTTTCTGTGAATGGGGAATTCGATCGTATTTTTTCTTCATGGTAACGTCGCACCGGCCACGCCGGGGGATTTTGGATGTCACTCTCGGCATGATAGGGCCGAAGCTTACACACATGGAGTAATAAGCTACATCGTATGGTATTTCACATGATGCGATGCTCTGAAATCTCTGCTGGAGGATTCCCAATCGGCTGGTTAGAGTGGAATGTCGTAGGTAACGATTTGCTAAGACATGTCCTGAACAAGAAACACCCTTAGATCTGGCCCTTGTTCTATGCAAGCATTTTAAAAGTAATCAATGTCGCAATTCTTCTATTTAATGACAACATTGCCCATGCTTATTTCTTTCTCAGGAAGTTCTTGAGCTCATGAGATTATTGTTGATGTCCTTGACGATAGAGGCGGCTCTCTCATGACATCTACAACACCCATGTCACGTCTAGTCTGGCCAAGACGGCAATTAACATCAGACCCAAGCGTTGCCAAGCTCAGGTTCCTGCGCCGTGTGACAACCTTGTTACGATCGCTTATTCATTTGTCGTCTTATTCTTCTCGAATAACTAAGCGATGCCAGGATTGGAGCTTGCGTTATTCCCATCATTTCCGTGGAGTCCCTATTGTCTTGTTGAGCTCAGCCTGATATCACGATTTTTGCTATGACGGTTGACGAATTTCTAAAAACGTCTCGATTTATTCACTCGCACAAAACGCATTCGACGGAGCGCGGAGTGACAAGAATAATTTGGCCGCGCACAGCTTTCTGTAAAACATTCCTTTCCTTCTGCCTAGGCCACTATGAACTCCTCGAGATGACCAAATCTCTGAATACCGTAGACGTTTTCTCTGGGCGCATATCTATCCTGTTCTTTGCTCTTTTCGGAAGGACATTTACCAATGGCGAACACATCCTCTTCAAGTAATATTTGTCAAGATCAGCGATATCACTCAATCCTACAGTCATGTCATTTTTGTTACCATACTTGCACATATGGCGTTACCCATCTATTGATTCAATACTGGCCATCATTCGATATCTCACCAAGGCTTGAGATTCCGCTTTCCTCAACGACCTCCTTTGTAGGGCTTCTGGATATCGTTTGTCTCGCCCTCTTCAAAAGACATTCACATGCAACTTAAGTCTCTTTATTTTGTCGACTAGCTACATCTTCAGCCAAGTTGACTTGTGAACTTATAGTCTCGGTGAGTGAGAAAAGTATTCGGCGGATCTGAGCCGTTGCCTCGACACCGAATAACTCAAAATGAAGAATGAACGAGTTGTCCACCTCTACCGCCGATAGCCTCTCGCCACAAGCGAAATAGTCAAAGCAGAGCAACCACCTGACTGAATACTGCCCATCGTAGTGGCTAAAACCGGCCATGACATGGCGGTCATCTTGCTTACAAGGCTTATGGTCTCAGCCCTGCCAGCAAAAATGCCAAAACTCAAACCCAAGCAAGCGCCACGAGTATGTATCAAGTACACCATGGGCTCTGCTACTGGACTTCCACTGGTTCAAGTTCTTTCGAAATTCTGTAATTTCCATGCTATCTGGTCGAAGTCGTTGGTTCAATCAGGCTACACATCACAGTCGGAATAGAGCCAGGATGCTACTCCATACTTAAGACTACGAAATTATCAGTACAACCCAGCACAACTGCTCGACAAGTCCTGTCTGTCCTTATTATAGCAGCCTAGTTAACCTTCGAACTACCAATATTACGCATAGTTATTATGAAAGCCTAGCTGTCAAACGGCGTAGGACTTGTGGTGGCTCAAGCTCCACACAGCCACCCTCGATGCCTACAGTACAGGCAGCAACAACAACAATAAAACCGACCAATATCTGTCTTCAAATCACGATAAACTGTCCTTTTTAGGATAAATCTACTTAATAGGCAACTAAGTTCCAAATAATCCTTCGAAACTATCATCAAACTTTACCCACTTCATAAATCCTTCTCGCTTATAAGGATGCTCTCCAACATCGCCTCCAAGCTCGGTCTTACATCCAAACCCGCCTATCCAAAACATCCATTTCTCAAACCACGAGATCCCTCAAAAGCACCCATGTTTGTCCAACCAGACTACACATCTAATGATGTTCCAATCCCAGACTCATTCCTCACGTCTGAGCCGTCAAAGCCGATAGAATCTCACAATATCGACTTTGCCAACTCTCCTCTTCCGCAATATGACGGCCACACCGCCATCATCCTCGACAATGTCCTATCTCCTGAAGAATGCCGTGAACTACTTTCTCTAGCTGAGGCTTCTGTGCCACGGGCTGATGAGGATGCGTCGGCGTGGAGACCCGCTATGGTGAGTGCTGGTCCGGGGTTGGAGGCTCCCGCGCCGGGATATCGTGAGAGCGACCGCATCATCTGGAATCAACAAACTCTCGTCGATCGCCTATGGGAGCGATGCGCTCATATTGAAGGTCTACGAGAACTTTTGACTGTCGTGCCGCCTCAGCCTTATATGAAGGGTGGAAAATGGGTCTTTAGTCGTTTCAACGAGAGGATGCGTTTTCTTAAATATTCACCGGGACAGTACTTCAAGCGTAAGTCAACCCAAACCATCTTCCCATGAACACATGACTAACAATACTACAGCCCACTGTGATGGTCCCTACTACTATACTGAAGGACCTGGCAAGGAGTTTGAGACGTTCTACACTGTGCATCTCTATCTCAACGACTCAGTCGAGAATGATCCCGAATCAGAGCTTCAAGGCGGCGCAACTTCATTCCTTGACAGAAAAGGAGAGAAGAGAGTCGACGTCAACCCTAAAGCTGGCAGCGTGTTGATCTTTCAGCACAAAGGCCTCTTCCATGAGGGAGCAACGGTACACAAGGGGATTAAGTACACCATGAGAACAGACATTTTATATGAGTGGGTGCCTGATAAGAACGCGGAGGACGAGACTGAACAGCCCAAGATGAAGGGTGCTTGGTGGGAATAAGAGGAGGATATACCATGTCAATGGACTAGAATGTAATTTATTGGGAATATGCAGGCGTTAAATCTGTATTCGTAACTATCGCTGTTTGGGCATTTTCTTCTCCTCCATCGCTTCAATATCCTTCTTTTTATGGAAATGCGGTGCCAGTTCTGCCAACCATCTTGGCTCAATCGGCATCACACTACGCATGTACTCTTTGGTTGTCTGCACAAGCTCAAAGTATACCACCATCTTCTCCGGTGGATCGATGGCCATTAACACACTGCTCGGGTGGATCCACACAGTCGTGTTGTTCTTGACCGTCCTGTAGCTATCGCCGCTCTTCTGCAGCCGTGCAGCGTTGGGGAAGAAGCCAGCTGTGATAGCACGCTTGATGGGACGGAGGTTGGAGGCGCCACATGTAGAGGGTGCGACTTCGACACGCTCGCAAAGCTTTGCTAGTTGATCGCGGACATCACGGGCTCGTGTCAGTGAGCGCTGTTGGAGGAAATTCTCCTTGGACCAAACTGGCGAAAAGTCGCTGTCAACCCACTGATTCCATACGTTCAGCAGCGTTACATGATCACCGCCATCCTTGACTGTGAATCGGTTTCGAGCGCTGTCTGCGTGAATCTTCTTATCCTTGGGTCGGAAAAAGAGCGCAGAAGCTTCTCCAAGCATCGACACGATAGACAGCACCTCCTCCACACACCCTTCCTTGTCCGCAGCCAGCACAGCCTTAGCAAGCATGGGATCGGTAGGAAACTCTCCCATTTGACGTCCAAGCTTGGTCAGCTCTCCGCGATGGTTCAGCGCCTGCAGAGCAAACAGCTGGTTCAGCGCACCGATGAGAGCTTCCGTAGGTGGAGGATCCATGAACTCAAAGTCGAGCAGTTCATTGATACCAAGAGACTTTAGTTGAAGCACGACACCGTTCAGGTTCGTCCGTTGAATTTCAGGCGTAGTCGACTCGTCCATTTCGTTCATGTAAGCAAACTTGGTATATAGACGGAAACACTTTCCTGGACCAACACGACCGGCTCGACCACTTCGCTGGTTGGCGGAAGCTCTTGAGCAAGGAACAACGACGAGATTTGACATGCCCGTCGCAGGGTTGTAGACGTTTTCCTTGACATAGCCGGGGTCAATGACATAGACAATACCGTCAATAGTCAAACTGGTTTCAGCAATGTTGGTAGCCAAAACAACCTTGCGAGCCCCATCTGGTGTAGGTTCAAAGATCTTTGACTGTAGTTCAGACGGCAGGTTGGCATAAATGGGACAGATAACGAGTTCCTTGATACGACTGCCAAGCTTTTTCGCTGTTTCTGCAATTTCAAGCTCGGCTGCTTCAATTTCGTCCTGACCAGTCAAGAAGATCAGGATATCACCCTTGGCCTGGGTTGTGTGAATTTGGAACGTCGTCGTAATAGCCGCAGCTAGATAATTGGCTTCGGGAGCAGGTGTGTAGTAAATATCGACCGGATATCGTCGACCAGGGATGTTGAAAATAGGTGCATCGTCGAAATACTGCGCAAACTTCTCAGCGTTCATGGTGGCCGATGAAATCAGCAGCTTCAGATCAGGTCGTTCTCTTGAAAGATCCTTGATCAATGCCAACAAGATATCAGTATGCACTGTACGTTCGTGAGCCTCATCGATCATCAGCGCTGAGTATCCTGCAAGATCTGGCTCCGTCATGAATTCTCGTAGCAACATGCCGTCAGTCATGTACTTGAGAACGGTTTTGTCGCTGGTACAATCCTCGAAACGAATAGTGTATCCAACTTCGTTGCCGACCTTGACACCCACTTCCTCGGCCACACGAGCTGCTACACTCATAGCCGCCACTCGTCGAGGTTGCGTACATCCGACCTTCATGCCGTTTTTGGTGTATCCCGCCTCGTGAAGATATTGTGGTAACTGGGTCGTCTTTCCACTACCGGTCTCTCCAACAATGACCAGAACCTGATACTGTTCCAGTGCAGCAAGGAACTCATCTCGGTATTGGTAAATCGGCAAACTCTTTCTCGTTTCTTGGATCGATAAGGCCTTCTTCTCGGCCGCGTCAATCTGCGCCTCAAGGAACCGTTGCTCCTTGGTCAACTTTTGATCATCGCCTGGCATCCGCGAATCCAGGTTCCACTGGATGTACTGCGTATCGTCCATGACATAGTCATAATCGTCATTTTCCCTTTCAGAACGCTGAATCTGTGCCTTTGCCTTTGCCGCTTGTTCTCGTTCCCACTCATCGTGTTCAGTAACAAATTTCTCCTGTCCGTACTCATCCTTTTCGACGTATCGCTTGTAAAGTGCTTCCTCCTTCTTTTTGCGGTCGAGCTTTCCCTTCTCGGTGATGTAATCTTCTGGCATAGAGTATCCATCTCGGTGATCATCGATTTTGAGGCGCTCCTCAGCCAGACGCAGAATCTCTCTGTTCTTGGCAAACTCGGCCTTCTCCTTTTCCGACAGTCGCACACCACTCCGTAGTTCAGCAGTTTCCTCAGCGACTTGTTTCCGTAGGAGAGCGAGTCGTTCGGCCTCTCGCTTCTTGAGGTATTCCTGTCGCGATCGTTCTCGAATATCGGGGAGGGCCTGATTTCGCGCTTCGGCGTCTTCTGCGAGTTTCCTTCTTGACGATGATTCTCCATCTCTGTCGTCATTCCTTGACTTCTTGCTGTCCTTGTCTCTCAATCGCTTTGCAAAAGCCTCGCGCTCTTCGATATCCTTTCTCCGTTCCAATTCCTCTTTTGCGCCATCGGATAGATCCTCTTCCTTGGGTTCATCATGGCTCAACTTGACTCTCTTGCTCGCTGACTCTTCGAACTCGCGATCATCTTCCTCTTCTTCGGGTTCATCAGATGGAGGCTCCTCGTCGGCCCAGCGATCGTCGAAGTCGGCATTGTCATCGCGTCGTCGATATTGTTTGGGGCGACTGTGTCG
Source organism: Fusarium stilboides (assembly GCA_014822085.1). Lineage (NCBI taxonomy): Eukaryota > Fungi > Ascomycota > Sordariomycetes > Hypocreales > Nectriaceae > Fusarium > Fusarium stilboides. The sequence goes on from JAASAY010000176.1 coordinate 113,557, forward strand.
TGAAGAAGATCCCCGCCCAGGTGACCTTGAGCGACTACGATCGCGACGAGATTTGGAATGTCGGGAAGATGATTTGTCGTCGCGATCTCGGTCGCGATGTCGATGTCTTTGTTTCTTCTCCTTGGTAACTTTCTGAGGACCCACCTCATCCTGTTCCATGGGGAGGAAAGCGTACTTTTTGGAGCTCATTTTGTTTGCCTGAGCTTCTGATGAAGGTATTATGAGAATTATCGTCGATATATACCCAGAGCTAGGGAAAAGATCTGGGCATGTGACGAAGGCAACAAAACAGCCCCAGGCAGAAGAAGCTCTAATGCGACAGCCGCAGCTTAACTTGACATGAAGCCTGGATTCGGAGAAAGGATAATCCAACTATCAGCCAAACAGGTCCACCAATTAAACCCTCCCGATAAGAACTGTCAGTTACAGGGGTGCAGCGATAGGGTTGGCATTGTTCCCCAAAAAGTAGAGCAAGCCAGCATTAATAACACGCTGGTGTTTCGAGGACGAGTTCTTTGTCTTCGATCGAGGTCTATTTTACTTCTCCCTCCTTTCGCAACGCCTCGATGATTCTTTCACTTTTCCAACTCTGATCGCAAGTCTTCCCTTTTTATATATACATTTTCAAATTTCAAATTCCTGCATACGCAGAGTCACAATGTTGCTCCATACGGCGGCCATCTTGGTCCTCCTAGCTCTGGTCCAGCTAGCTGTTTGCGCCGAAGACTATTACAAGGTACATTTGCTTCCATGCACCCCTAAATACCTGTAAACTGACACTCGGATAGATCCTCGGTGTAGGAAAGAGAGCGACAAACAAAGAGTTGAAACAAGCATACCGACAACTGTCAAAGAAGTTCCACCCAGACAAGAATCCGTATGCCCCTCCAAACCCTCCGTCTTCGCTCCTGTACTGACCTCTCCCAGTGGCGATAATACAGCGCATGACAAGTTCGTTGAAGTCTCAGAAGCCTACGATGTTCTAAGCGACGAAGAAATGCGCAAGGTCTACGACCAATATGGACACGATGGCGTCCAGCAGCGCCGCCAGGGAGGAGGCGGCGGCGGTGGCCACGATCCCTTCGACCTCTTCAGCCGTTTCTTCGGCGGACATGGCCACTTCGGACGAGCATCCAGCGAGCCTCGAGGCCACAACGTCGAAGTCCGTGTCGAAATCTCTCTCCGCGACTTCTATAACGGTGCCACAACCGAGTTCTCCTGGAACAAGCAACACATCTGCGAGGCCTGCGAGGGCACTGGTAGCGCAGACGGTCAGGTCGATACTTGTGAGCACTGTGGCGGTCATGGAATTCGCATCATCAAGCGACAGCTCGCCCCCGGCATGTTCCAGCAAATGCAGACGAGGTGTGATGCCTGTGGTGGCAGGGGCAAGAACATCAGGCACAAGTGTCCCACGTGTCAGGGTCAACGAGTCGAGAAGAAGCCTACAAATGTCCAACTTAACATCCAACGTGGAGCAGCTCGCGATTCCCGACTGGTCTATGAGAACGAAGCTGATGAGAGTCCTGACTGGGTTCCTGGCGACTTGCTAGTGACATTATCAGAGCAAGATCCCTCATACGATCACAATACCGATAAGGTCGACGGTGCGTTTTTCCGTCGCAAGGGTAACGATCTATACTGGACAGAGGTTCTCTCCCTCCGCGAGGCCTGGATGGGCGATTGGACTCGTAACCTTACTCACCTCGACTCACACGTCGTGCGATTAAGTCGACCACGCGGCCACGTCATTCAGCCCGGCCATATTGAGACAGTCGCTGGCGAGGGTATGCCCATCTGGCACGAAGACGGCGACAGCGTCTACCACAAGACCGAGTTCGGAAACCTATACGTCGAGTACACCATCGTGCTGCCCGACCAAATGGATACCAACATGGAGAGCGATTTCTGGGGTCTCTGGCAGAAGTGGCGGCTCAAGAACGGTGTCGATCTGCAAAAAGATAGCGGAAGACCAGCGCCAGAGCATGCCCGAGATGAGTTATGATGAGAAAGGGGGTGATAGGCGTAGACGGTGGGGAGTTGAATGAATTTATCGAGAGATTATCTCATATAGTATAGATATGAAAGGATACCTTGCATGCTGTGTTTTCTAATAGACAACCAGACAGAGATTCCTACTTACCAATTTTAATGATGAGAAGCCCAGAGTGGACGTGTCTTTATCTTACAAGTTCCAAGACCACAAGCTCCATAGGTTCAACTGCGATATATCATTCACTGATATCCTATGGATGGACCCACCTACCTACTATATTCAGGTTGTATCGACTTACAGGGAATCAACCAGAACACTCCACAAGCATGGTGAAAAACAGCTATCATTGTACCGTCCCCAGCTAGAAGAATCCATCATTTAAACCATGTTGGTAATCCAGTTCCAACTGAATCTTCTACAATATACTTCTTTCTTCAACATGAGATTGTTACAGAAACCAACTAATAATCACGGACTCTCTTTGACGAAGTATATATACCTCTACAAATCACAATGAACTTCCACCTTCCTTTCCTTTTCCTTTCTCTTCTTCTCCTCCCCTCCCCTTGTCACTCCTTGAACATGATAACAACGTTCCTTTCAACTTGAGTATAATGTCTAGCTCAACCCCGAATCCAAACACGGATGCTCCCTCCAATGATCCGGGCAACTCCCACACCTCCAACACACCCTATACCGCGTTAGCTTCCGACGTGGTAGAAGTCCCCCGGTCAGATCTCATCACTATCAAAGACATTGATTACCATACAGACAAGTACCTGATCCTGTGTGGAAAATGCGGCGGGGTACTAAATGTCCCGACGTATAGCTGTGTATGCGAGCATGGCTCCGACGTTGCCCCTGCTGCTTGATTCGATCTATAAAGGCTTATTCATTTCAACTTCAGTCACGTAGATGTCAACAGGTCTACGGATTACAAAGGTGATGATAGACAGGGCAAAGGGCGGATAGACTCATAAACAGACATAAACCTTGTTTCTTCTATAATCGGTCGTAATATATAAGTAGTCGTAACATCGTGTCATAAGCTCGACTTCAAACCAGAAACTATTATTCCTTTCCAACCAATGAAATCGTATCAAAAATATTCACAATCATCAAGTCGTTAACCCCGGTGTCTCCTTCTGCGCCTCCTTTCTTCATGACGCCCATCGTCAATAGCCTCTCTTTGCTCTGGTTCCTGTAACCCGCCGAGGACATTTCCCAGTAGACCAAGCCACCCGCCTTTACCTTCTAATGCGCCAGTTACACCACGAACGATTTGATCCACAGCTTGACTGTCCGTTCCCGCTACTTGCCATGCACCTTTGATATCCCAGTCGTCGCGATGCTTGGGTTTGTATTCAAAGTCACCCTGTCGACGTGTCCACCCACGGTTCTTGGCAGATCGCCCGTCCAACGGTTTACCATGTCGATCAAATCGATCAGGCAGGACCTCGACAGGATCGTCTTCGCCTTTTCGATGCCGACGTCTCCGGCCGCTGTAGGAGTCGCTATCCGACGAGGACGAGGATGCAGGGATAAACCCTGGGCTCGAGCGAGAGCGTGGCTTGACAGGCACAAGACCTTGAAGCTGGTCATGAGCCTCTTGTTCTTGTCTATCCTTTTCCTCTTTGGCTGCCGCCTCTGCGCGGTGCCGTTTCATTGTCATTGAGCTCTTGGGTGACAATGGGATGAAGATGACCGATTTTGCAGCGTGAGACTCCACATCAGATGGGTCATCTAAACTATCTGTTGTCGAGTCAGTTCCGCTTCCTAGTCTTATTCCAACATCCCTTCTAGTACGGTTGGACGCACCCTCATCTAGGCCTCTTGAGCCGAGGTTGTGGACAGGATCACTCACATTGTCAGGCGGTCTTGGGCCACCGGTACGTGGAGGCCCCGGAGGCGGTGGTGGCCCAGGAGGTCCTGGCGGTGGTGGGTAGCTCGCAGATCCGGTGGACAGCCCTCGAGGGGGTCCAGGAGGTGGTGGAGGATAGCCCGTATAATCTTGAGGAACATACGGTTGAAATTCGCCAGAGCGGTTCGGGTGACTGTAGGGAGCTCCGGGCGGGGGAGATGTGTCCATAGGATATGGGGGAAAGCCCGCACCACCGGATGCCATGGGTGGTGAGCGTGGGCGGCGGTCGTCATAGTCATCATAACCTAAGAAGTAATTGTCAGTCAACACAATCTTCGTCACGCAAGGACTGCTCACGTTTCCTAGAACGGCTTCGAGACCGGGATCGTGATGGAGACCTAGCAGATCGATCGCGACGATCTCGCTCCGCCTCTCGCTCACGTTCCCGTTCCAATTCAAGCCGGCGTTCCCTCGAGCGTTGCTCTCTCTTGTCCCTTTCCTTCTTCTCCTTGTATTCCTTGATACCCAATGCTGCAGCTCCTGCGGCTGCCGCAGTTCTGAGTCGGCTTCTGCTGCGTTTACGGCCATGGTCTGAGCCGGCAGACACGGATCGACTTCGGTCACGTCGTCTGCGGCGTCGACGTCTTGCCTCCGCTTCGGATTCGTAGCCTCGCGACGCCTTGGAGGGCGGTTGCATCGCGAGGGGATCAGTTCCGTATTCAACTACGGGGCCTAGCTCAGGATCAGTCCCGCGCTCTGTATGAATGGATCTGGCTTTGGACCTGCTCCGGCTCCGGCTCCTCGACGGGCCTCGTCGGTAGTACTCATCATCGCTGCTACTAGCACTATCGTCCTTCTTATCCTTGCGCTTCTTCCAAACATGGTGAGCTGCCTTGGCTGCTACAGCGGCGCCTGCAATCTCGGCGCCGCGGCGAAGCTTAGACTTGCTGCGGCTCCTTGAACGGCTGCGTGAGCTGCTTGACCTACTGCTGCTGCGGCCTCGAGATTTAGATCTGTTGCGCATATGTTTGGCAATACCTGCGGCAGCAACAGTACCCAAAGCAGCCTTGGCCGCAGTTGACAGGCTACGACGGCGGCTGCCGCGGCTAGTACTCTTTGTCTTTGTTGTAGTTCTTCGAATGATGGATCGCGAGCGAGAGCGCGAGTAATCATCAGAATGGTAGCTACGGCGACCGCGACTTCTGCCTCGGATCGCCTCTTCCTTTTCAATCTTATTGGACTGGTAGTATTTGGCGGCACCGGCAGCAGCTAGAGCTACAGCAGCGATTCCGAGGCCCTGTTTGAGCCGAGACGAACGGTCGGGAGACTCATCATCACCATGCCATCGGTCGCCGTAAGCGCTACGAGCTCTTCGCAACGCCTCTGAACCGAGCGCTCCGAGAGCAGCTCCGGCGATAACCTTTCGTCCGCGGTTCTCGGGCAATTCACCATAGCTGTCACGGCGACTATTAAGAAGTGCTGTGACACCAGCGCCAGCAAGAGCGCCTTCAGCCAAGTGGCGCTTGTGGTGAGGGCTTTCACTGGCCTCACGACGGCGAACAACCTTACGTCGGACGTAGTAATCATCGTCATCGCTGTAATGATTGTAGTGATCATGATCACGGCGCCTGCGGTCATACCGCTCGATAGCGTAGTCACGATCTCCACGAGAGTCCCGATGCTCATGGCGGTAATAATACTCTTCTTCTGAAGGACGGTGTCGATGTTCCCGATGTTCCCTATGCTCTCTTCTCACCATCTGTTGTTGTTGGGGCTCCCTCTCGCGAATGACGACCACGCCAGGCTGCTGCTGCTCGCGAGGAGATATGACGACGGGAGCCGGGGGAGGGGCCTCTTGAACAATGATCTTCTGCGGTTCAGGGGCTCGCTGTCGAATAATGACAGGAGCAGGCGCGGGCGGAGGGTCGTAAGGGGTGTAGTATTCCGTTTCCTTGCGATATCGCTCAACATCGCAACCATGTTCGTCCACGCGCTCCTCAACTCGCGTGTCGACGCGATAATCGCCTTCGTCTCGGCGGTCCACAGTCACCATCCGATTCTCGACCTTGGCATCCTCGTCGAACAGGGCGTCAAAGCGAGAGCGTCGGTCCCAATCGCGTTCGACTTCCTTGGTCTCTACAAAATTCTGCCCACGAGGTCGTTCAGCGCCTACCTGAGAAGGTGCGGGCATCGGCATGGGTGGGGGCGGAGGAGGATATGTTTCTCGCTCAATTTCTTTCTCGTAGACGTATGATCGAGGAGCTGTGTCTCGACCACGATCCTCGTGAAAGCTAGCATGCGAAGGGGCTCCTTCAAAGGCTGAGCGAGGGCGATCCGCGGCATAAGAGCGTCGGTCTTGTTCAACTAGGTCGCCTGAGGAACGGCCATAGCGGGAGGCGTGGGAGCGTCCATCATCAAATTGGGAAGCTCGGTCGTCGCGGTTGTCGTATCGGTCAGTTCTGCTAGGTGCGACTTTGTATCGTCGGATTGTAGTTTTGCGATAGCGCTCGTCTTCTGAGGAGCCATCATCTCGCTCCCACTCACGATAGACGCGAGAGTCTCTGTAGACGTCACCCATCGCGGGGTGTGACAGGGGGGTATAAGGCTGTGCAGTAGTGCTGTATGATTAAAGCAAAGGGAGTTTGTTCGAAAGGGGAGAAAATCAGAAGATGGGATAGAAAACGCCTAACGTAGAAAAACAACAGCGAAATCTATGGAGGTTTGTTTGTGTACGTGTACGAAGGGGAGACGGAGAGAAGATGGAGGTTTGTGGAGGGGGAAAAGCTGGGAAACAAGATGAGCTATGACGGAAGACCATCGAGCAGGAAGGAACTGAGAACTGGGCACCTCACTCCTCACTCGGAATGGCTGGGCTGGGCTTTACCCAGGCGCTGCGTGGGGCTCGATTCAAGCCCAGCGTGTGCGTGGAGCCCTTAAACTTCAGTGGATATCCCGGACTTTGACAGGGGTTAGAGGAAGGCCTAGGAGAAAGCCTGCTGTGGCTATGATGGAAGATGATGCTGCTGGTGCAGTAGAGCATGGCACGGGATTGGACAAGACCTTGAGAAGGGTGGCAGAAGGTCTCTTGTTCTGCCCGGCTGATGCTGGGCGTTGACTTCTGGGCCCAATCAAGCCTCTGTTGGAACAAACCATCCAATACAACCTATTCGATTAGGTACTTTCGGACAAGGACAAGGACAAGAACAAGAACAAGATCCTCATCTATCCTTGGCTATCTCGGGTATTTTCTTTAATCTAGAAACGCTCCGAATCATGCTCAAATACTAGGATTGGTTTGTGCCCAAATAACAGCTCAAAGATCCACAAGTCATACCAGGAATATCTCGAGTCCAGGTTCTCATGTTGGGCACAGAGCCTCACCAGAAACGAACGCATTGACGCATCTGCCGAACAAACACTCCGAATGGGTTGTGTGTACTACAGTCATAAGCAGCCAGCCGTAAATTACACTTCTTTGTCCCATGTCAAGGCTTCCATTTCAACCCTTGTTACACCAACCCGTTCATGTCGTCGCCCGTCTCAAGTCAAAGAATAGTTCGAGACCACATCTCGAGGCCTATCCTTGTCAGCGTGTCTCTTGTCTTAACAAAAGCTTGAATTTTTAAGATGTATACCATTAAACAACCACGAAGCCAAATCACACGGGGCCTGCTCACTTGGTCACTGTCACTCTCTAGGTCGTTCTTTGTCGTACCCACCATCTCGGGATCTAAAAGCCCACAACCTTCTTTGACCTCAGACCAAGGCCCAGTCTTTTCAATCGACAGGGACAATTCCCTCATTCTTCAGCTCTAAAGAAAACTCAAAAGAAACAAGAACAAGAATGAGGCGACGAAGCTTTCCTCTGGACGTCCCGAACCGCCTCGATCTTGACACAGCGCGAATCAATGTTAAACATCCATCTCGAGAAACCCCACTCACTCTGGCTGTCTCATTCTGCCAGTCCAGTCGAGTGTCGTCATAGGCTTTGACTTGCAGCAGGTGAAAAACCCCACCTCTTGAACCCTTGCCCCGTCAAGGTATATCGACAAAGAAGTCCTTGGTTCTTATTCTTGCAGCGGAGACATGTCGCCTTACCTCGTAATCAAGACAGGGAATGGAAAAGAAAAAAAAGGAAACAAATTAAATGGGAATCAGGAAAAGTCAAATTAAACATTATTAGCAGAGTCATCACCTGGACCAAACTCCGCTTTCCAAGGTCAATTGATTACGCAGACTCTCGGTTTGAGTCACCAGACTCTTTGTTGGGGCACATGAACAATGGATGCTGACAGAAAACGACGACAGCCTTATGAACGCACTACCGCGTCTCGAAGGGTCCCTGTCTAATAGGCTTTTCCGTAGCGTGTTCTGTTCTCATGACTGGAATGTTCCATGCTTCTACTCTTCCTATATCAGCATGGCGGCGTTTTAAATACGATGGTACCGTGTAGCCGGGCGAGATGTGCATTGCCTCAAAAGTCTTTGTCGCTTAGGAGAGGCGTTTAGTTTCTCGATCACTCAGCTTCAATTGGTAAAGAGATCGTGCAACTCACCACATCACATGCCAATCTCAAGATATTACCCAGTAGTTGCGCGTCCGTCTGTTATCAATTGTCTTATGCTAAAACCAGATTCCCATGTTTTAACCCAAACTCCGTAATGTCCACAATTGTACATAACCCCAAGCCATAACTCCTTCTGCTTGGCTCTCTAGCAGCGCTATATGCGTTGTATAATCTCTCAACCTGCACCAATCTACTGATCAAACCCTTCCTTCGTCCCCAAAACACCCACTCCGCCGTTGCTGCGTCTTCGACGGCCAATGACATCGTGAATCCAGTCACTAATTGTGAAACCCCAGTGTCCAGCGACCAGAACACCACTTATGATGTTGATGACCTTGACCAGGAAGCTGATGATGCTATCACGGCTCTCGTGGACGGTAAGCAGAATCGGCTCGATATCGTACTTAAAGAAGACGCCGGGGATGTATTGCTCGTTGACCGCCTTGCTCTGCTCTGTTACGGCGTACTGGTTGGTGAGGATAGACTTGGAGTTGACGCTGTAAACGGTGGGCACAACAGAAAGGTAGTACTGAAACTTGTGGAAGTTGTCCGGAGCGGTGTTGACGGTGCCGTCGAGGGGGTTGACAAGCGATGGGTAAAAAGGACCATAAGAAAGCTCCGAGATGATGTGCGAAAAGTTAAACTCTGAAGAACTGGTCAGTACACAATGTAGGTATACTCATTCGTTTGACTTACTGCTGTGGTCCAGATGCTCGCCGTTGCCCATGTATCCGTGGCCTCGAGCAGTGATATGGAAATCACCCTGCACCTTGTTCAAGTCCAGACTTCCGTAGATGCGGCAGCTGTCACTCTTGCCCTTGAACTTGGGTGTCCTTGCCCACTTGGCTCTCTTCTTACCAAGTGCAACAATATCGTGAACGTGCTCCTCGCCGAAACCCTCTTCCTCGTAACCCAGCTCGTTCCATCCGAAGCCGGTGTTGACGCGACCCTGGTTGTCTCGTCCAAGTTTGTGAACACCCTTGTTGTCAACCCATTGCCACCAGAGAGTTCGGTCGGTACGGAGGCGCTTAGCCGCCATGATTCGATCGCCAGAGGCATCCTGGACGTTGACGTGGATGTCGTCGCACTTCATCTTGACCACAATATCCAGGTTGATCTGCAATTCTCGTGAGACGCCGGCTTCGACCTCGAAGTTGTGAGACTCAGCGCCGCGCCACCAGCGGGCAAGTTCACCCCAGATGAGGATGAGTGAGATGATGGAAACAGCAACTGTCCATTTTCCACCTCCCGAAGTTCGCTGGATGTATTGCGGTTTTGATTTGGCTATACAGGAGTCAGCGCGGGTAAACACTACCAATAAGTTCAGGAGACATACGGAACGCATCAAAAGCGCTGACCAAGCTTCCCGCCTTAGGACCAAACTTGTCCTCGTCGAAATCGGACTTTTCCATGCCGTTCATCATTGTTGCACAAGTCTTCTAGTCCTGCTAGCTCGAATATATACAATGAAACTGTGTAGGTGTCGTGGGGTCGTCGTACGTCGCGATGTCGCAAACTATCGTCGAGAGCCGCTTGATCGACACCAAAATGCGCAGGGTGATTCTTAGTGCCGCATGCCTTGGGAAAATGAAAAAAGCTGAAGGACAGGAAACCAATTGAAACCGGTTTCAGTGGTCTTGAAGCTTTTGCGTTCGAGAGCGCCGACCACTGTTTTGTTGGTGAACGAAAATGGAATTATCGATGTCGTCGCTTCGTTGCCCACAAGCCGCAATCAGAAAGGACAGCTTACTGTAACTAAAGGCGTCCCCTGAAGCTGGCGTCGTCAGGGTCCAGTCGCTGATTGGCTGACAGCGCTTGCGATGGGATAAAGTCCTGCCGATCCGAACGTGTTCCTGAACTTAGCCGGTTTTAGCACGGGCTTGCTTCTTTATTGGTCCCACACACGAACGCGTATCTTCATCACTTCAAGTGCCTACTCTAATCATAGGTGTTTTGAGGTTTTTGGTTCTTACATTCCCAGTAGTTAAATTGTGCGGGGTTTGGCTTTACTGCTTAGAGGTCTCTACCATGCGAGAAGATGACTGTTCCTCACGCCTACCGAACGACAATCTAGTCGCATCCCATCGAAATCCAAACGAGACACTATACGCAAGGGAAATATATGAATTAATGATAGAGTATGACGACCTCTCGCCTTAGTTTGACCAGAATTCTTGGCTAGGTAATTTATTCGAGACTCGCTTCACTCACGTCGTCCGAGACTACGGGTCTAATCATTTATCAACGGTTATGAAATTTGTACGTTCAGCATCACTACTTCGACATGAATACACATCTTCCCACTTGGGGTGTCATCTAGGAAGAACAGGGTGCTTGATAGAGTGCCGACATGGTGAACGAACTGCTGAGTAGCCAGACCAAGACGACATTACTCAAATTTGGCTTTGAACCCTTAGAAGAAAGGTAGCTTCTTACAGCTGGCGTACGAGAATCGAATGTGAGGAAGAGTTGTCATCATGAATTCGATCAAACTACTTGGGACCTGAGTTGAAAGTTATTTGACATATCGAAATCATGCATTGCGACTAACTCGTTCACGCTTGTGAATATTGTCATTTATATGACCTGAGATGATAACTCCGTTAATTTATGTCACTTAGAAAACAACCCAGATTCATGGTGGTCAGACTGTCGAACATCTTCTTTCGTTAAAAACCTTTATTCATGTGTCTGTTAAGGTATATAGAGCGAAAATCGTAACAGTACCTTAACAATTTAGATGTTCAGCCGTCACACTCTAACTATTAACAGAGCTCGATGGTTTGTTGATCTACGCGTAATCAAGCAAGAAACTCATAGCCTGTTGATCGTAGCATCCCAGTTAGGTACAACGACTGTATCCAGCTGTAACATTCTTTAGAATAAGAAACTTGAACGTTACAATCAAGAAGCATCGACTCGGTCCGAATATATCTGGAAAAGTCGATCGCTACGACCTGTGTTGAATGAATACTGGGTCCATCAGCAAAATTCTGGGGGATTTTCATAACCAGAGTTGGTTCGGTCAAATTCCCCACCATCTCGATCCTTTGAGATAGAGTAACTGGAGAAGATGGAGTAGTAGATGGGTCGAGCGTCGTTAAACAAGGGTGTTGTCCTTTCACTTATAAAGAACTTATGGACTGCATTGGCAGTTCAATGCAATGAACTTTCGAATTGTCCAATTAATCCCGAAGTCAACGGAAATACGGATCACGTGGTGCAAGGCACGCAATTCCCTCGGCGCCGAGACGGGAGACCACGCGAACACTCAGCCTACAGAACGGGACAAGCGATTCTGGGCTTCTGGGCATCTTGGCATACCAGACCCTGGGTCGCGAATCGGTTAAGTGTGCCGATAAGCGTCTTGGCATGGAAGAAGAGATCAACGACATCTGTTTATTGCCAGGTATTTAGCAACACCAAACAATGGAAAAGGGGGCGCAGCTTGGGAGAGTAAAAACAACAGAAATGCAACTTTGGGGAAGACCCAGAATTATGAATTAGGTTTGCGGGAAAAGCGCAATAAAATGGGTGGTTCTCTGGGAGAAACCTTGCAAGGCGGACTCCTCCACTGTAAGATGCCCGTCGTACGTTGCGATGGAGACCTGTCCATTCTTGACAATGGCGGAAACCTTTTTGTTGCACGGGTTCAACGGTCGAGACGGTGCCTGTGTAGAGTTGAGTGGGTGCAACGAATAGCCTACGCGACAGAACCTCGTGTATGAGATGGCAATGCAGCATGATCAACTGCATCGTCTTTGAATCCATGCAAGATCAAGAAGCTGTCAGCTCAATTCACCATCTTTAGCAACCCCTGAACCACATCCCGTAACAAGTCTCGTATTGGATCGCATTCTAATGCGTAATCAGTCCCCGCCGCAGAAAAAATAGCTACACACTACGGTCCAAGTCCAAGTACCTGACGCCCTGATGTGACGGTTCCCAGCTCTCGCTATCGCTCACCCCGTCTAGTCCAAGCGCTTTTAGCCACTCAACTCGTCGTGTCACCCTCCTCTTTGCGCCATCTCCCGATCCACTGGCAATCTCATTGGTTCTGCCTTGTGTTTCTCCCTCCCTCTTGTTGCTCCCTTTAATTGCGGTACCTTCCTTACCGTACCGGTATTCCCACGCATTACCACGCCCAACCCAACCCCCGTCGCCTGTTCCATTTCTTTTCCTTGGCACTTTGACTTCTTCATCAACATCGATTCATCACAGACTCTACGTCTTTGTCGTCTTTTCTTACTATTAGCTCTACTCTCTCGTTCACTGCTTGGTCGGTCCATAATAATCACCGTCTTTATTGCGCCACAACTCGATATTCCCTCCGGCCGAGCCCTCGTTGGGCGCCTCTAACGCTCGTTATCTACCGTCGATTTTATCCTTCATTTTCCACGGCGTCGCTCGCTCGATTTCTGCTCGGATTTTCTCACGATGAAGTTCCACTCTACCGGCGCCGCCGTTGCGCTGCTTGCCTCGGCTGGCCTTGTCAGCGCTCAGTCGCCTTATAGCATCGACAGCAAAGGTGCGATTTCCCAACGGCCTGCGCGAAAGGCAAATAGGAATTAACTTTGGCATTACAGACAGCATCAAGAAGGCAGCCAAGCAACTCGCTGCCGACTTGATTGAATACTACCACGGAAATGACCCAGGCGGTATTCCAGGCATTCTGCCTGGCCCTCCACCTAATGGCGACTACTACTGGTGGGAAGGTGGTGCGATGTGGGGGACGTATATGGATTATTGGAAGTGCACCGGCGACACAAAATACAACGATTTGGTGATGCAGGGTATGCAGTTCCAAGTTGGCGACGACCAAGATTATCAGCCCGGCAACGTTACCCTATCTCTCGGAAACGACGATCAAGGCTTCTGGGGCATGTCAGCCATGTTAGCTGCCGAGCTCGCGTTTCCCAACCCTCCTTCGGACAAGCCTGGTTGGCTCGCTCTCGCCCAGGCTGTTTTTAACACCCAAGCCAACCCTGATCGACACGACGACACTTGCAATGGTGGTCTTCGATGGCAGATTCCTCGAACCAACAACGGTTACGATTACAAGAACAGTCAGCGCCCCCTGCTCCAGTGATTCACTGCTCCGATGACTCGAAAACTAACTGATGAAAAGGTATCGCCAACGGATGTTTCTTTAACCTGGGTGCCCGACTTGCTCGCTACACTGGCAATAAGACCTATGCCGATTGGGCTGAGAAGACGTGGGATTGGATCGAGGGTGTAGGCTTTCTCGATCCCGAGAGCTACAAGATCTACGACGGTGCTCACGTCGGAAAGAACTGTACCGATATCAACAAGGCTCAGTTCTCGTACAATGCTGGCGTTTTCCTCCAAGGTGCAGCCTTCATGTACAACTACGTAAGTTGGACCCCGAATATGGACCTGTGTGATACCTTACTGACTTGTTCAGACCGATGGTGAGAAGAAATGGGAGGACCGCGTAACCAAGCTTGTCGACTCTACGATTTCCAATTTCTTCCCCAAGGACATCGCTGTCGAAATTGCTTGTGAGAACCACGGTACCTGCACCACCGACATGTACTCGTTCAAGGGCTACGTCCACCGCTGGATGTCACAGGCGACCCACCTCGCCCCCATTGTCAAGGACAAGATTCTCCCTGTCCTCGAAAAGTCTGCCGCGGCTGCCGTCAAGCAGTGCACTGGCGGAGATACTAAGCGCGTTTGCGGGTTCAAATGGGCTAGTGGCGTGTACGATGGCAAGACGGGTGCTGGTCAGACGATGAATGTCCTCGCTGCCGTGTCGTCCCTGTTGATGGAAGACACCGCTCCTCCTGCCACGGCCAAGAAGGGAGGTACTTCCAAGGGCAACCCCAATGCTGGTAACGTGGGAGACGGCAAGCTCGACAAGGACTACAAGCCTCTGTCCACTGGCGACAAGGCCGGTGCCGGTATCCTGACCTTCCTGGTCCTGGCCCTGGCATGCGGCATGTTTGGTTGGATGAGCATGGGCAAATAGAGGATGTCGTCTGGTAATTTGATGATGCCGAAAGACGAAGTCCGGCATGCACTGATGTGCTTCTTTTTACAGCCCTTTATTTTGGAATCTGAAGGAATGATGAGTTCCAGGCGTTGGATGGAGTACACTTGACCTAGACACCGGAAAGCTGGGCTATCTATTTCTTTCTAAATGCTATAATGCTTTATTTATTCATATGTCGTTCACAATCAGCTGTGATGGTTTGTGCCTCTTCCCCTAGCTGTATGTTGAAGGCTGTAATTCGACCTGTACACAGCTTGATAGTTGCGAAATTGATAAAGTCAATATCTTGGCCTGAATTACGTTCAATGTTGGTTCTTCTTCCTTGGTACGTGAAATGTAGAACAGTATCGTGCAAATAAGACCGTTTTCTAACAACTGGTTTTCGTTGTTCACGATACTGCGGAGCCAAAAAAGGCCACGCGTTGACAATTTTGCTTAATTGACTTCGGTTCTTCTAGGACTCACTTGGAATGCGAGGTGGTGGATAGGGACTGTCTAGCCCCCCTGACTGCAGCTGCGCTTTTGGACGCGACTACTTCAGCTCCAGACAATACAGTTACCACTCTGAGTGTGCGTCAAGGGATCTCAAAAGAGACAATCAGCGCCCAATACAAAGTTTGAGCCGTCAAACGGTCAACTTGAAACATCAACGAGCAGACGATTGGGAACGGAAGTTGGCGGAGCCGAGAGGAGCTTCATACAAGCGTTGTAAGAGGTAAAAGAGGGGAATCCGCAACTAGAATTCCAACTGTGCTGATCGAATACCAGTTGTTATTATCAAGCTCCCACTTTTGAGCTTCGTCAGTGGGGGGATACAGAACATCTCTTAGAAGAGGATCTGTTTGGTATGTATTGACTACGTAGTACGTTACGCACGCTTATAGAGCTCACATGTTCTTGTTCATTTCCTATTCTTAACAGTTCATAGCTCTATCTGGCCGATTTCTTGTACATTTGCTCCTGACGCAACAGACTAGAAGAACATCTGGGGCGGAAGATCTAGTGCGTTATAGACCCCAAACATCTGGTAGATCTCGGCAGATGATATATCCCAGTACCGGCCAGTGGCTAAGACAAGTAAACATAAGGCAGGATCTTGATTTTGATCTTGTAAAAGATGGGAAAGGATCTCGCAAGCAACGAATACCCATCAGATTGTATGAGATCCGAGGTACCTAACCTTGAGCGGAGGCGGGAGTGGCCGCCGTTAGCCTGCCTCCGCTTAGGAAGATCTCTGTCTATTTACAGATCAAGGTGCGTGTTGAATTTTCAGTAACCAGCATCTGCAGACAGCTCACTTGTTCTCTAGCTTTGTGATCTTCATAAGGGTATCATTGAGAGTCTCGGTCTTGGTGACTTTGAACGACCCTTCTCAACTAATGGACAATTTCAAATTTTAGTATAGAAGATTTCCTCCTGAACGCACAACAGTGAATAGTCTCGTGATGCAATATTGTCGTCGTCACTGAGGGGAAACAAGACGCG
Organism: Fusarium stilboides; assembly: GCA_014822085.1. Classification (NCBI taxonomy): domain Eukaryota; kingdom Fungi; phylum Ascomycota; class Sordariomycetes; order Hypocreales; family Nectriaceae; genus Fusarium; species Fusarium stilboides. The sequence continues at coordinate 129,483 of JAASAY010000176.1, forward strand.
AGACAAGGTGAGTTTGAAATTGCATTGCATTATTTTGATCGCCTCTGGTCCAATATCCAAAGCACGTCGTCGTCTCCAGAATGCGGCTAATGCGAATAGCCGTGGATCCTAGCATCCCTGCATTGGCCAATCAACCCGCTAGCTGCATTTCTATGGGGTAATTTTTACATACTAAAAACTCTAGACTTCCAGGAACCAAGGTCAAACAAAATCTGGGGGTGACCGCGTGACAGCGCCATTTCTCTTGGGTGAAAAACTACAACACATCACACGCACGGCGCGGTTGCCGTTAACTGCAAAGCGTCCCTAATAAAACTGTCAGGAGACTGAGCATGTCTGCCCATTTGGTGGCTAGCCAGGTGGAGAGATTCCTTGGGTATCGTGGTTGTTCCGTTGTGGGAAGATGTTAGCTGTGGAAGCTTGGCCCATTGACATGACGACAACCCGATCCAAAATGCGGGGGAGAAGGAAGCATGAGAAGAAAAAAAAATCTAACACGGGCCCATTTGTGGGGTGAGCACAAAGTAACAGAGGAGTATTGCGTTGTCGTTGTTGGGTGGCCTTGTGGCCCCTTGAAAGTAAGGTGGTATAACTACTCAAGCCATCCCACGACAACCTCCCATTGAGTTTCTTCTCACGAGCTTTACTACTCTTGACAGTCTATCTATAACTTGACATTGAATCTATTCACACAATATTGTTGTCATCAACTAAGAAACCCTACAACTACAACTCAACCTCAACTACTCCCACTTACACCATCACAATGCCCAGCTACATCCTCACTGAGCCCTCCCCCTCCACAAACGTCTACGTCCGTTCCGGTCGTGGCGGCTACGGCAACATCTCTCGTGCTTCAAAGGACAAATCCTCCAGCTCCCGCACTGTCGTCACTCCCAGCACCACCACCACCACCACAACCACCACCACCACAACCAGCCCCTCCCGCCGTTTCTTCAGCGGCATCGGCGGAGCTGGCAACGTGCACAGGGCCAGCGAACAGCCCAACGTGTCCCTCGACGACGAGTACGACCGCATCGCCGCCCGTGACCAAATGGCCGCTGGCCATGTCGGCATTGGCGGCGCCGGCAATGTCTTCCACCGCAAGGACAGCGATGCTGGATCTGATTCTAGCTCGAGCAGCTCTCTGAGCTCAAAGTCTAAGCTGTGGGCTCGTGTCAGCAGCACTTTCAGCCGAGACTAGACGACGAGGGATTGGCACTTGTACAAAGAGATGTGACTTAGCGATCGGCGTTGAACGGCATTTACAATTGGGTTTTAAAAAAAAGGCGGGGACCTCAGAGCAAATGGGAATAACGAAATGCCCTGGATATATGTACGGTTGGCATGGATGAGATGGATGGGCGATATGAACTGCCCTTCCTCTCTTACTTTGCCTGTATGATGTTTGTTTCTGGTGAAGATTATTATACCCCCGAGCGTAGCTCTTTTCATTATTATAAAAGTTTCTTTTTTCTCAGCTTGATGCATTCTCATCTGAATTGTGGTTTATGTTTACGACAATTGCACAAAAACTTGATATTTGGCGCTGATAGCACGTTCACCATCACAGCACTTCAGAGCAGCACAACTTCAACACATCAGGGTATCATTAGGCTTCCTCTATCTGGCAAAGGTTGTCTACAACTGCACTGGTGTCGCTACACGCCCGTACAGCACTAAATCTTCCATTCCATGCAAGGCTTATGCATCGCTCTATCAACAGCTTCCAAGTGAGCAGCGGGACAAAGTGGGTTGTGGAGGGTTGCGGGTGTGTCGACATCACAAAGGTCATCTCGATCATAAAGGTCCATCCGACGAATAATTCGGGGGCCAACAGGCTTGGGTATGTCATGCCAGATTGTTTCGTCGTTGAGGCTGCATCGTGAAGATGCAAGTTCAAAAGCTGGTGCACAGAGCTTATGTGAACTTGGTATGGATAATGTCGGGGTTCTCATGCCAATCATCAATGCTCACCCACATCTGTCACAAGTCAGCAAGACGAACAATCAAATTCACGAGGGCATCACGAACCTTTCGGAAAGTACTCAATCCAGCTAGAATACTGCCTCCAATCCAAGTCGAGTACTTTCTCTCTGGTGGGGCAAAGATCTTGATCCTCATATCCTTGACAGCCAGTTTTTGCAGTTCTGTCAGAAGACGGTCACCAAAGCCTTTGGTGAGTGTGCTGCCTCCAGAGAGTACGATGTTGCTGTAGAGAGATTTTCGCAGGTCGAGGTCTGTTCGGTTGATGGCATCGACGACGATCTGATGCACACCAGGGTACTCGAGGCCGATAATTTCGGGGTCGAACAGGATCTCAGGTGCCCTGAAGCGTTCCGCGCCAATCTGTCGTCACCTGTTAGCTTACTCCAAGTCTGGACGAGAATAGACGGTCTCACCTTGAGCTTGTAGCCATCTGGAAGCACGTATTCGGCAAACTTGCTGTCATTGGGCTTAACGCCAGCCCAATCCCTCTCCTCTTTCCGTGGGTCGTGAGCCACATATGTAACGCTCTCCTTGATTAATCTCACCACCTCCTTCTCAGCACTTGTGTGAAAGATATATCCACTCTTCCGTAGCAGCGTCTGTAGGTACTCAGTGACATCGCGGCCGGCAACGTCGATTCGGCGAATACTGCTGGGCATAGCGAAACCCTCATAGACAGGCACGGCATGAGAAACACCATCACCTGAGTCGAGAACAATACCGGTCGTTCGGCCACTGGCGTATAGTGATAGCACAGCTTGGATAGATGTGTGAAGTGCGGGGACGTTGAATGTCTCAAAGAGGATCTGGGCGGCCGTATCGCGATTGCTTCGGGGGTTCAGGGGAGGTTCTGTCAACAGAACTGGATGCTTGTAGGACGTCAGTATAACTGAGCAATCGAGTTTATCAAGTTACAAACCTCTTCGCTAAGAGTCTTTAACCCTTCTCCGTAGACATACTCCCAGATCCTCTCCATGTCGTCCCAGTCGGTGACAATGCCATGCTCGAGGGGGTATCGAATTTTGAGCAACCCTCTAAGTTCGGTAGCCGCTTTTTGTCCTATAAACACCTCACCCTCGAGGGCACCGGCGAGTACTCTCAGATGTTTCGGTCGACCAACCCATGATGGGAAGAAACACTTTGGTAGATCGTCTCCTGCGAAACCGGCTCGAATGGTGCCGGATCCGTTGTCGAGGACTATAGGCGCATTGTGCAGAGAATCGGCCATGTTCGTGTCGGTTTCAGTTTGGCCTCCTGTGTGTCGTCTGTGTTGCTGTTGTCATAAAACGTCCCAATTTCTTTGTTGCTACCATATGGGTCCCTCCTTTGAGCTTCCCAACGTCCGCCCTTTCAAGCTCACAGCATGCAACAGCTTCAACTTTTCGAGTATTTACTAGCAGAAGAACAACCTCGTAGTACAAGTGAAGCTTGTCGTATCCATAAGCCGTCGTCAAAAAAAGAAGTGCCGAAAAGTCGTCGGTATTGATCTATTTGTTTGTTGCACCCCTGCTATCCAAGCCCGCGCCCGCCAATCTGCCAGCTTCAGGAGGCGTGGCAGCTCCATCACGTGAGGCCGAGGACCCTTGAAGCCTCAGGCCAACAACAATTAAAGTGCTTCGCGTAACGTCGCGTCTCCTCAACCGTGGACCGCGTCACCGACGTGCACTCATTACCTAGGCAACTCGAACCTTTAGCAAAGAGCTTTGGCGATACTCGGAGGAACAACCGCAAAGTCCAATTCAGACTCGCATATGACGTGGATGCTTATTCAAAGCTTTACCTTCATCTTATAGGCCTCCGATTGATCTCCTTCACCATTATACCAACGCGCATGGTTCCAGAATTGCTTCATCTTAGCCGCCGACATGGTCAAGGCCAATGCTAATGCAGCCCCCGTTGCCACTGGGCCTGGCATCTACAGCGCAGTATACAGTGGAGTAAGTCTTCCTTTACTTGATCAGAGTTCGATTCTAGGACTTTATTGGCGGTACACTTTCTGGTCAGACTGGCGAAGGCTGTGTCAAGAGCATCGGATGTTCTTGGTTGAAGGTTCCGCCATATTATCAACCCCACCACCACAAGGTTCTCAGTACTCGTGCTAACCTATGTTGCAATCCAGATACCTGTATACGAGTTTCAATTCGGCGGGGACCTGAAAGAACATGTTATGCGCAGGAGGCACGATAACTGGATCAATGCGACACATATTCTAAAGGCGGCTGGTTTCGACAAACCAGCTCGAACTCGAATCCTCGAGCGAGATGTGCAGAAGGACGTTCATGAGAAGATCCAGGGAGGATATGGAAAATATCAAGGTTCGTCTTCCCTCTACATGTGTTATGACTCCTCTAACACCTTCACCCAGGCACCTGGATACCTCTCGAAAGCGGACAAGCACTAGCAGAGCGGCATAGTGTTATCGATCGATTACGACCCATCTTCGAGTATGTTGGCGGCGCAGAGAGTCCTCCTCCTGCTCCTAGACATGCAAGCAAACCCAAAGGACCAAAATCTCGTCCTCCGCTACCGAAATGGAACAGTACGTCGAGTTCTTCATACAAGTCTAGCTATCTAGCTGACCATCATTAGATCCTCCCCCTCCTCCACCACCTCCGGCGGCTCCGGTACATGAAGACGGCGATACACTAATGGGTGATGAGGATACCCCAGATAACCTCACAGTGGCATCGGCGTCGTACATGGCCGAGGATGAACGCTTCGAGATACCCCAAGTGCCAGGCACAGGCCGGAAACGCAGAAGAGACGAGAGCAATCTTCAGGATCTGACCGAGCAACAACATGCACTATATGGCGACGAGCTTCTGGATTACTTTCTGCTTAGTAAAACCGAGCAGCCAGCAGTAAAGCCCGATCCGCCTGCAAACTTCCAACCCAACTGGCCTATTGATGCTGAAGATCATACAGCACTTCATTGGGCGTCAGCTATGGGAGATGTCGACGTTGTCAAGCAGCTGAAGCGCTTCAACGCATCCTCTACTGTTAAGAACATCCGAGGCGAAACTCCTTTTATGCATTCAGTTAACTTCACGAACTGTTATGAGAAACAGAGCTTTCCCGTGGTGATGAAAGAGCTATTCGAAACATTCGACGCTCGTGATAACATGGGTTGCACAGTGATCCATCACGCAGCTGTGATGAAGAACGGTAGAGTCTTCAACTCATCCTGCTCACGGTATTACCTAGATAATATCCTGAACAAACTGCAAGAGACCCTGGAAACTAGTGCGTTCCAACAATTACTGGACGTTCAAGATAATGAAGGAAACACAGCACTGCATCTCGCGGCGCAGCGAAACGCTAGGAAATGTGTCCGGGCATTGCTAGGACGCAATGCTTCAACGGATCTTACGAATAATGAAGGAATCAGGGCGGAGGATTTAATTGCGGATTTGAACGCTATGAAGAAGGATCGTGGACCACAGAGGTCATCATCGCCGTTTGCCCCTGAATCTCAACGGCATGCCACCTTCAAGGACGCGCTCATCGAAAAGGCGAATCGACAACTTCCAACGGTCTTCCAGTCTGCGGCAGCAAACACTGTACAGTCGCGGATCACACCCCTGATCATGGAGAAGTTCCAGGACTTGGCCAAGAGTTACGAAGATGAGTGGCGTGAGAAGGATGTAGCAGAGACAGAAGCGAAACGGATCCTGTCCAACACGCAAGCAGAGCTGACAGCTCTTCGACAACACATAATAGAGGTCGAGGCGCAGCTGGAGCCGGACGAGGCAGCATCCAAGATCATGAACGAAGCCAATCTGGCCAAGCACCAGGTCTTGTCGCTCATCACACACCAGAACCGCCTACACGTCCAGCGATCAGTGGACAGCGAGCTGAGTCGTATCAACGGCGATGGCGGGGTGCAGGAAGAGTCATACGAGGAGAGGTTGAGTCTAGCAAGGCAGCTGAGTCAAATGCTTGCTGAGCAGCGGCAGGCTGAGATGGACTACGTGGAAGCGCTCAGCACGGTGGGCACAGGGGACAAGATCGAAAAGTACAGACGGCTGCTGAAGCGATGTCTCGATTCAAAGGAAGGCGAGAGCCTGGATACGAATCTGGACAGCCTGATCGAGATGATGGAAGAAGAGCGGGACGAGGATGGCATGGTCGGCGCTATGGAGGCCGAGCCAATGGAGTTGTCGGTTGGCATGTAAAGAAGGTCATTGGGTCGCTCATCACAGAACTAGCCCGGTGTTTCTTGTCTCTTTTGTTTTGATCATAGGTCGTTATATCCTTTCTGGGGAGGGGCGCGTAAAGTTACGGACTTGGAAGAGGGCGATGTGCTAGGTTGAATTAGCTGAGCCAGACTTATACGATGGAACGGGCGCTGGGTGTATGTGGTTTAGTATGATAGACCTGAGCAAGCGAGGCAATTTGGGCCTACGAAATACATGCTTGTTTCCTCAACTCTGAACTAAGTTAAGTTAGCCCAACCAGTGAAACTTGGAACCGGCCACCGGGTCTTGACTCTTAAGACAGAGTTGGTCGCTAACGAGCACTGCCGATACGGCTTGACGCCAAGGCACTGGAAAGAGGGGGAAATCCATATTATCGGGACCGAAGACTCCTAAGTTGGAGGATAGCGCCGAGCGAGGCTTGTCAGCCAGCCGCAGGCTCCTGTGCTTTACTCAACTCGACGGCGCCAGTGGAAAAGGCGCCAGTATTGCGGCTGAAAATAGTGTCTAGGAGCGGCAATTCGTGAGTTGTACTCTCAAAGAGGCTTGGTCATGCGCAAGCCATATGCTTTCTACTTTGAACAAAAACCATATCACCGGAGTAACGTTAAAGTCAGCTTCAGGCGATTAGCGATAGTTTTCCGAGATCCAGGAAAACTGTGAATTTATGGCGAATGCCTTCAACCTTGGTCTCAACCTCTAGAACTGAACACCACCAAAACTAAACCAACAATGACAAAAAGTGAATTCCTTCATCGAGAAGCGCAACAGGAAACTTTCAATGCGTAATCTGGGAAT
>JAASAY010000177.1:0-48451 GCA_014822085.1 Fusarium stilboides
CACCACCCTCAACAGGCTTGGTGTTACCGGGCTTGTCGTTGGTAAGAGTCTCGGTCACAGGGCAGACAGTGGTTGAGATAGCAACAGTCTCGGTGACAACAGCGGGAGTACCAGCAGTGGCAGGGCAGTTGGTAACCTCAGGGCCACAAGAGGTGATGGTCTTGATGTTGGTGGTGTAGACGGTGGAGGTGCTATCGTAGACGGTGGTCTTGATGGAGGAGGTCTCCTCACCAGCAGGGACAGTCTCAGTGTTGTCACCAGCGGGGGCAGAGGTAGTCTCAGAACCGGAAGAGCCAGAGGTGGTCTGACCGGCGGGGACGGTCTCAGTGTTGTCACCAGCAGGCTTGGTCTTGGTCTCCTCACCAGCAGGGACGGTCTCAGTGTTGTCACCGTAGGGAGCAGAGGTAGTCTCCTCACCAGCGGGGAAAGTCTTGGTCTCCTCGCCGTAAGGGACGGTCTCGGTGTTATCACCAGCGGGGACAGTCTCAGTGTTGTCACCAGCGGGGGCAGAGGTGGTCTCAGAGCCGGAAGAGCCAGAGGTGGTCTGACCAGCAGGGACAGTCTCGGTGTTGTCACCGTAGGGAACGGTCTCAGTGTTGTCACCAACGGGGACAGAGGTGGTCTCGCCGCCAGCAGGGAAAGTCTGGGTGGTCTCACCGCCGTAGGGGAAAGACTGAGTGGTCTCGCCACCAGCAGGGAAAGACTGAGTCTCCTCGCCGCCGTAGGGGATGGTCTTGGTGTTGTCGTCACCGTAAGGGAAGGTCTTGGTGTGGTGCTCCTTGGGAGGCTCGGGCTTGTCACAGTCGAAGTCGATCTCGGGAACCTCGATCTTACACTTGTCCTTGGGCTTGTTGGGCTGCTTGGGGTAGACGAAGTGGACCTTCTTGGCACCACCACACTGGGTGTTGTAGACATCGGTACCGTCCTTGGAGCAGTCGGCCTGGTGCTTACAGTTGGAGCCGTCAGGCATCTCGTAGTGGAACTCGAGACGGCAGTCAAACTCGGGCTTGACGTGGAACTTCTTCAGGGAGAAAGACTTCTCCTTGGTATCAGAGCCACATCCGAAAGAGGGAGCCTCCTCCTTAACGGAGCCACACTCGGCATTGATAGACTTGCCGAAGTGTCGGCCAGTGAGATCGCGCTTGGACTTGTCGGTTCCGCAGGACCAGCCCTTGAAATCGAAGCCGTTGTACTTCTCAAAGCCTCCGACCTGGAGGTCGTCCCACTTCCAGCCGGTCTTCTGGTGCTGCTCACACTTGTTGTCGACGCTGCGAGGAGGGCTGTACTTGGGGGCCTCAGGCCAGTTACCCCACTGGAAAGATGTAAGTAAGTTGTGTATAGATCTGGAGTAAGTGTATACTTACGTGGGCGGAGACCTCGCCAAGGCTGGCGAGAGCCACAATGGCAACGGTAGCCTTCATGGTGAATGATTTGTCGGGTTGGTGGTAATAATAACTAGTTGTATGTATGTAGCGAGTGTGTTATATGCAAAACAAAATATTAAGAACGGAGTCAAAGGAAACGAATGACTTTGACACCAGAACAAAAGAGAGAACTTTGATGTAAAGGAAAAAGGGAAAGAGAAATGTGAGTGATGATCCAAAAGAAAGAGTCGATATGGGCGGGTATGAGATGCATCTATATACCAATCCACAAGTCAGTCAGTCCATCTATCCAAACGGCGGAGAAAGAGGCAGTCGGTCAGTCACTCGCCTTCTCCAGCGGAGGGCAAAGGGCGGCCAGTCCGGCATCTGGTGCCAAACATGGATGGTCCCCTCCATGATCCATGGCTGGTGGAGATAGCACCGACGATGGAAACCCCTGGTAGGTATCCGAGCAAGGTTGAGTATCGGCTCTAGATTCGAAAAAGGCTCCTAAGGAGTGCAGCGGTCCATCTATCGTCAAAGCTCTCCGGTGAGGTTAGCAGTTCAAGGGCGGCTCAGGGACAAGGGACCAGGGCGTGTATCCGTGACAGGGTTCCAGGGCCTCAGATGCTACTCCACCGTTGACAGGGGTCCTCCAACAGCGGCTCTGGCCCAAACTCAATGATCCGTTGACATGCTTGGAACAACGAACAACGTCCAGGGGTGTGTATCTCTCTCAGGTCTTGGCTGTGGATGGACTGATGGGTGAGCTCCTGGCACCATGCGCACGGCAAAATCGACGGTAGCCAATGCAATGCTTGTGCCTGGCCATGGATTTGAAGGTGCACCTTGTCCTGACTCGCCTTGCCGATGTGGTATTCTTAGAAAGGTTGACATAACTTTTGTTTATGCCCTGAACAGGGCTTGCTTCAGCTTCCCGTAGCTGCATTGCACATCAACCGCCGGCGCTGTATCCTTTGATCGTCAAGGCGCTTGGCTCGAGGAGATGGTGGGAGGCCAGCCAATACCAGGCGATAAACAATTATGCATGTCCAGATTAAAATTCCGAGACACTACTGCACGTATTGGCGGTGCCTAGCTGAGCACCTCTTGTGACTCCGGGTAGGCAGAAAGCGAAACAGAGCTTTCAGCCACTGACGGAGGCGGGCGTTTAGCCAGTCATTGCGGGGCATTAGTGACGGCGGGAATATTTACGCTTCAATATGAGGCTTGCATTTGGACTCTGAGATAGCGGTTAACTAACGCTAACCCAACTGAAAAGCCTTAAGTCGAACCAAAAGACAAAGATCAAGCGGGAGGCGGGTTTGCTCTCGTTACAGTGATTGACGGCTTGCAAATCAGTTCTGATGTATTCAATTGCTATATCGTACCTGTCATAACTAACCTACAGCATCAAAAGGGGCCCATTTTGCCCCTGCCTTGGACCTTCAGTGAATGTTTCTGCACCTTTCCATCTTGAGAGCGTGTTGTTCTTTCCGTCTCTGCCGTCCTTTGTCTTGGGTATCATCCAGCTCTGTGAATGGGCAAGTGCAAACTGATGAATGAAACGCTCCGCCACCTTATCAGAGCACGTTAAGACTAAGGACCCTCATGGAAAGGGATCCATCTTGGTGGAGCCTCGTCGATGCCCGCCCCTCCAGTCTTCAGCACTTCTGCAGGTACGGACACCTTGCCCACCAATCGCCTTCCAGCGCTTCCTCGGGGCCCTGGACTGGTCGTTTGGGGCACTTGCCTCTGTTGCGGATTTGCCCCTAGTTGAAAGCCATCATCGTTCGATGCTGTTTCCCCAGAAAGCCACTGCAAGCCACCGACGGTTTGTCGTGGGAGATGTCATTGGAGCTTCCGCTTTTGCAGCAAGCGCGGCGAAACCTTAGCACACCTGACAGAAATAATGAGTGGCAGATATCCTTTGTCTATCCGCCAGCCAAACCTGTCACAGCTTCTGCCGGCAAGTTGTTAGGTTTTGACATACCTCGCCAGTAATAACGTTAATGCTCTAATACTAAAAATAACATCAGCCATGCGATCAACCCTCGCAGGCTCGCACCTCGTTACTGTCCGTGGATCTACGGCAGGCCTCCGAAGATATCACGATTGGGTAACCCTTACACCTAGAGCATGTCAGTATGAATCAAAGACGGGTTGCTACGTCAAACGAAATTACAATATGCCCACGACTCGCCACAAACACCATGGGGTTGGCCCTTTTCCCCTTTCGCAGCATCCTGCCGAACGATAGGAGAACGGAGATACTGTAGGGCAAACCCATCTATCCACCGTTTCCACCGTCCTTGACTGGGATCCAAAGACACGGAAGCAAGCCATAGGTAGGTAAACAGGGACCTGGATGCAGACAAGGTCCGTGAGAGACATGTCCGTGGATCTGGCTAACACGGCCAAAGACGACAAGCTTGGCATCTGCATGGATCCTCCATGGCCTGACCGATGGAGTTCAATGACACGGTGCTTTATGCTTTGTCTGCAATGGGTTTACGCTCTCAAGAAGTAAGTCGCATTGTCGTGCAGCGACCAGAATCACACATTGTACTCGATTTCATTATTTGAGTTGTCGCTCAGGCTGTGCAGTTATTTGTGACTTTTACGCGCTGTGTTCATCTACTACAGCGCTTGTAAGCGGCCAAAAATCGACGCACATCTACCACATGGGTTTACAGAGACCTGAGACAGTCTTCTGGAGCGAATCGCAAGCGCAATTCGATTGGCTCTTAATTCTTCCGTCGCCATGGCTGTCGGACCAAAGAAAGCCAAAAGGGACGGCGCCGAAGGGTCTTGGTGGCTTGCCCAGCTTCCGTCCCCATTTCTTAGTGGATGGTGTTCATTTTTAGCACTTAGCGTTACCGTCCAGTGGCACGGCGAGACAGACCCTGGACCGATGTGTTTGACGCCAGAAACGTCTCAGGAACAGGCGCCCTAGTCTGTTTCAACATCAGGACAGCCAATCATTGCCAGCCAAGCTGCAAATCTGAGACACCACACCAAAGTCGCCCAGCCCTACCACGCCCAATGATCACTCATCCGTCTCTTCGCGACTGGAATAGATCCTATTCTGGACGAAAGATCCCAAAGAAGAATGGCAAGGGAAATAAGCTGGGGTTGTAGATTCCAAGTCCATTCTGCTTGAGATTTTTTCCTGGGCAAGTGGTGAACTATCCCAGTTCATCTCGAATAACAGGTCCCGGGTAGCTTTGGACGATTTGATCAATTAATGATTGGCATCTAAATTCGCAATGAGGTTTACCAACGATTTCGTTTCCTATTTTGATGCCGATACAAGTTCTAGCTGATATTCATATTTTTACAACCTAGGTTAAGCTTCATTTTATGCTACAGCGTTTATTTAAACGCTATGCTAAAAGACATCTGAAGCCTATGCACGACAACTAAGTTCTGATCAACCAACCTTGAATCTATGCTTAGTCGGCAACCCGACCACCGTGCCACCCACAGTGCTTCCCTACCTCTTCGAACCGTTTCAGCTCGAATCTGTCTGCTATGGAGAAATCGAAACAAAAAAAGAGCATGGCTGGAGCAATCCCTTCAAGTCCGCGCGCGACCATCCATCAGAACGTCCGTGGCCCTGTTTTCACCTGAAGCTGGAGCCTACAACCCGTCCGCCTCCAATGATGATCGAGGATCTTGGTCAAATTGGTCCACCCAACGGAATTAATTTCTAGGTCGGCCGAGGATTGCGAGGTTTCCGAACAAGCTGCGACCAGTCCGTTAACATCACTGGCTATTCATGACTATCAGATTCGAGGATCACGGTTCAGATGTATATACAACTACCGACCAAGACTCAATTTCTATACTATTAAATATGCTCACGAACGATGGCGGAACTATTGAGGGCAGCTCCCGGTGGCTTGCTCGCGTCATCTTTGGCGTCCATCAACATTAGCCTCCGCGCGCCGTCAATTGACGGTCATGCGGGCCCGTTGAACGCCTCTTGTCTAGCGTAAAAGGGATTTACTGATGGTATTTCTCGATAAGGACAATCTCCCATCTAGGCGACGGCAAATTTCGGTGTTCCAAGAATGGTTCAAGTTAATCTCTGATTTGAATCCATTCTGGAGTCTCGACGCGATAATCCGTCCGATAACATGTGGAATACCATGTCGGTAATGGATCGTCGCCGTTGTCGTTTCGTTTTGATCACAGGGATCATCTTTTTCGTTCGGGCTGCCACGTTCAGTCGCTTAGAGCCCAGGCTCGCGGAAGAAGGTCGAACCATGATCGAATGTAACGATGCTCAGTGGACCCCTGAAGTCAAAATGATACAGCGTTACAACGCCGTTCCCCTGGACCTGTCAGGGATCTCCCGACTGGGACTAGTTGAAGGAGTGAGTGCTACTGGGTTTAATTTAGCGTCTCCTTTCTGGTCGTTCCACGTTTCGAGTTACGGCCATGGCGGGTTGGTTGAAACCCTCGATCTGCCAAAAGCGGCATCTAGTTTGATGTTGCACTCACAAACGGAGACTGTTTTCTCCTTTTTTACTTTTTAACGGTGATGTGACATAATCTTTGCTTTTCCTAGTGACGCAGATCAACTACCGACCAACATTCAAGAAACAATCTCGGAGAGTCGGCCTGAATGAGCTGTCTAATGCAACGAGGTAGTCAAGCCTGTCGTACGTTTTTAAGATAGGCATTTGTTTATTGGGCTTCCCGCCTTAACCCGTGAGATATACTTAGTTTAGCTTTGCAACGATATGCTGATCGTCAGTCACTTCATCTACGATCGATTAGACAGTGGATTTCTCATTCAGGTCGATCTAGCTTCCACCAAAAAATCTCCACTGATCGTCGCTGTGGAAGCGTTGTCCTTTGGACTCCGGCCCTTCCAAGGATTGTTACCTAGATCAGGTCGAGCTGACTGGCTGACTGACTGACTCGCCTTACAGCAGCTGGAATTTTCTCTGGAGCTCCCACCAGGCTAGAGGACGTTATTACGTTGGGATAGCAAGGAATCGTATGTGTGTCTGCTGTTGCATTTCCGTTGGTTGAAGATATCAGTTTTCGCCTACTTGCACTTGCATGGGTTCCAAGATGAGTTCTCGGCCTTCTTCAGGGGACTCGGAGCTGCCTATGAAAACATTTTCCCGTCCGACCGTTGACCCTACGAGGTCCAACAGGGTACGGTACCTGCATTTGTCGTCCGGGTGGTACCCAACCGAGGAGCGGAGGTGATGCTGCATTAGGTGGTGCAGACCTGAAGCAGCCCGATAGGGTTGCCCGTTTAGGTAGCCAGGAGGTGGCTGTGAACCATGGAAGCTTCCATTTCTTTATGCCTGTGCCGAGCTGAGTGGTGGAATTCTTGCGTGACTTGTCCATCCTGGCCTCTCCCACAATAAACAGCGGGGGTCAAGTCTTCATTCACACGTCAAGAATTCTACCGTGAGCTGAGATAGTCCGGAGCTCTGTCCGCGTATGACTAAACGAACCCGAATCTCTCGTTGGGTCAGTCGGTGGGATACAACCTATTGACCATAATACGCGATACGCTCGAGGATGCCTATGGAAACCACATCAGAACAAACCAGTGTCGTCGTGCTTACTTTGCGGTATATTCAAGATACCGACTAGGGACAGTTTCACCAGCGATAGTTCTGACTTGGGCACATAAACACCGTGTTGCCCACTGCTCCGCCAGATGCTAAGCACCCAAAAACCCATTGGCCCTTTGGCTGTCTTATGCGAAACGTCGGGGCTGGAGAGAGCCGCAGTGGTCAAACGCCGGCTCAAGCCTGCCGACAAAGGTGAAAAGTCTTGATGTCGGCAATTACAGTCGCAAAGAGCTGTGTTGGGAGATCTGCATGTAGAACAGGTAAGGGCATGGATATTGGCCCAAGCGGGCTGTGTGTAGCTGATGTGACTGGCGACGGCCTCCTTGAATCAACTTTTGCTACCTATGCTGGATCTGGGTTTTGGGAGGCCTGCCTCTCTCTCTCATGTCTACTAGACGGGTTCAAGCTTATGGCGTATGGGTTGATATTAATTCCGTCCATCCATCTATTCAAGTCAAGCTACAATCCGATGGACATGGAAATTGAACTATAGTAGCAAGCAACACCATGCACCGCCTATTCGATTCTTGCAAGGCCGCCTTTAACCACAAGATGCAAGTACTTGTACTCTATGTGGCATAGACGAATGAGTTCCCAGCTCACAGGACAAGATTTGACCAGACAGGACAGCATCGTGGAGAACTTACGTGTAACATTAATATTTCCCAAGCTATATTAGAGTGAACCTGGGCTTTGGTTCTTAAAGGACATTACTCGTAATTCTCCAAATGCCTGGATACCGGCCTTGCCACATATGCACCCCATCTGTCATGGAAAGCAACATCTTGGAGGAAGTCGAGGAGCTGAACACTAGACCTTCGTCTTGTTCACTTCCGTCCTTGACTTGAACAGACAGATCCACTTCCGCCCTATTCCTGATCGCTTGGCGGACCGCGTTCTCGTGGCCACAGCATGAGACTGATCTCTGCTCTGCAAGAGGATCATCGTCGCCTCCTCCTGTGGCTCCTGTTCTTCCGCCTCAAGCACTAGCTCTGGTGTATCAAGTCCCTAGCAATGACACACCTTCGCAGCGCCCGAGAAGTTGCGACGGCAGTAACGGCAGGTTGGCATTGTTGGATGTTGCCTCTAAAGGGCTTTAGTCTACAGGGTCTCTCAGAAGAAAGATCAGACGTGAATACCTTGTGATGAGGGTTTGCCCCTGGTTTACATAGACAAGGTAAGATGTTTATGTGTATGGATGGGAGCTGTGTCTAGATGAAGGTTATATGTGCGGATGAGAGTTATGTGTATAGATAAAGGACAATGTTTCTTCCATCCTCTGGGCGATTTTTGCGTCTCTTATAGTCGATTTTCATCTTGATTCACTGACGCTGAAACTTGCTCAATGATTATCTGTCGAACTCATGGGAGGTTAGTGACGACTGTGAGTAAAAGCCATGGTTACACAAGACTGTTCAGTGAATCAGTGTTCTTTGCAGAAGATGAGCGCTGTTCATGCAAAAGAGCAGAGAATCACGGACTGAACAGATGTCGTCTCATTTTTCCACATTGAACACGAATGGGATTTGGGCGAGGGAAATGCGTCGGCTGTGGGGAGAGAACTGTATAAATACTCCTTCTTGGACGCTCTGAATGATCCCGAATTTTCTGCTCGCTATCATCAAGGTGTATCCTTCTGACAGCGCCCAAAACTGGCATTTTATCGACTAAAATTGGTTACGGGCCGATACCAGCAAACATCACCATCATCATCAAAAGGTCCTGCATCAGGAAACCAAAATATCAGGTAAGTAACATCCGAACGGCACGATGGCCAAGTCTACCAAGCAAGTTCGTTTCGAGGACGCCAAGGAGGCGGCCAAAACACAGGACACGACTGGACCCGAGACTCCTTCTCAGGCTAAGTCTAACGAAGTCGTAATTCTGACCTGGAAGGATGAAGAATGCCGGTTTGTCATCAGCGTTCTCTCCCGCTTCCTCCGACCCCTTGAGATCCCCAAGAAAACCAATCTCATTGAACACCGTCCTTGGAACGCAGGCGGTGTGTACACCGTTCGTTCCACTGAGCCAATCCTGCCGAACACCTCCCGTGATCTAGCCGTACGGGTCAAGATCCACCATGACAACGGGTTCCTGGAGGTGTATCTTGCCATTGCAGGAGGACTTGAGGACACCGCCTCTATTCCTCCCGTGCAGTGGCTTGATATACCGCCTATGGAGCTGGTCATGGTCAATGGACCAAGGGTGCTTGTGCAGATCGAGGACTCTGTGCATGGGCAGTGGTTGGCCACTTGCCTCCAAGAGTTTGATCTACTGGTTCTGAGAGAGGGGGGTGCAGGGCTTGTTGAGGAGGTCAACGACGAGGAGCAGCAGGAGGAGACAGAGGTTGTGGATCATCCCGAAGATCCTATGGATCTTGATATCGAAGACAAAAAGTAGAACTGGCGGCAAAAATGATGCTGCGTAGAGGGTGACATTGGCGTTCAGGGTAAGTGTTAGGATCCAATATTAGGGCATGGTAAGTCATCCAGTAGACACGAGACGAAGCTGGCCTTCTAGTCTCTTCTGGCTGTAAGTAATACCACTAAACTTTCTCATTTGTGCAGGTCCTGAAAGTTCGTTCTGCTCGTAAGTGAAATTTTGTTCATTGGTCATTATGTGAGTGTTCGTCGAAGATGCAGCCATGAGCTGCAAAGTATTTCACACCTTTCATACCACTATGGCCAAAAGCTGTAACGCACTCTTCTCAGCCGGATTATGTTGAACCAAGGACCGAATAATTCATGGTGAAATCACTTTACAGTGCCGTGGCCAACAAGACACCCGATAACCCCAAGAACTGGATGAACAAGCCTGTGAATCACAAGGTAAAAATGCCAACAACATGGTCTATTATTCGCTTACGCCAGTTTATCTATCAGTGATGATCTCGTTCATCCACCACTCTGCATCTTCTTTAATCTCTCCTCTGCAGCCCTAGCTCTTCGCTCACGCTCTAATCTCATCCTCATCTCAGGCGTCAAGCCTCTTGCCTCTGCCTCTCGCTTCTCTTGAGGTGTCTGCTTGAGTCCTGCCGACAGGGTATTTCCCTTTTGTTTGCGTCCTTCTGGGACCTTGGGCCCTTCACTCCGTAGCCTCTCTTCTTCTGCGCGCCGACGCTCAGTCTCCTTATCGGTGGCTTCCTTCTTGTCCCGCTCGTCGCGCTTATCGGCTTCCGCTTTTGTCATGGGAGCTGGTACCTTTGCGTCGTCCCAAGACCACTTGGATTCTCCAAGCTCAGAGCGAGCGACACGGAAGGCATCGCGTGTTGAGCGCTCGCCAGCAAGTTCGAAAGGTGTCTTGCCTTCATTGTTCTTGATAGTAGGATCTGCACCGCCGCGAACTATGAGGCCTAGCACTAGTGGTGCAGCGTTTTGGGCGGCAGCGAGGTGAAGTGGTCGTGGTGCGTGGTAGTTTTGCTCCAGGGGCTGGAACTCAAAGTCGGGTGTGATGTTGTTATTCTTAAGGTAGGAAAGTAGTGCGGGGACTTTTGATCTTCGCACAAAAGCCTGTAGTTGGGATGTGTGTAGTAAAGCTGTCTCTTCCGCCTCTGACAGCTTGGGTTTTGAAGGCTTCGGAGTGGTCTTTGTTGGAGTCGCAGACTCCTCCTTCTTAATTTCTTGTACAGGGTCGATTTCGCGGACCTTAAGTCTTGTCAACTCGATAAAGGATCGCATAAGCTCGTTCTGTGTTGCTCGTCGTGTGCTAAAGGGGAAACCTCGTAGTCGAGTATCATTGTGCTTCAACACTTGACCCTCGTAGGGGCCATACAGCGTTCTTCGATTTGTCACACCTGTCGCTCGGATAAAGAGCAACTCTGATGTATCGATGAGGGCCTTCCAGTCTTGGAGTAAATTTCTTACATCCTCCACCAACGCTTGCTCGTTGTATCGACGAAGACTGGAACCAGCTGAGTGCGCGGCACCCTTGGCGTTATCGTTTGCCGATTGAGAACCACCCTGCTTTCGTCGTGTGGTGTATCGATGGAAGGTCTTGTGAGCCAACACCGTCGCCTCGCGATTCATGGTCGTTCCGCTCTTGTTGGGCCGTGGGGCAAGAGATACAACCATAGCTGCAAAGTGACCACCTCCAATCATGCAGAGAAAGATGTGAGGGCCCTTGTAGGCAACCTCGGGCAAAGCCCCGCCTTCTTTGGGGATCTTAGGCATCGCAATGGGCTCGATCTGCTTCTTCCTCAACACCTCTACCAAGTCTTGATTTCTTTGCTCCTCTCCTGTCAAGATGGCGCGATATATGCCAAAATAGGTCTTTTCTGGGAGCTCAGGAGAGCTGAACCAGATCAGAGGAGGCTTGCCACGACCTGGTCTGCCTGCGGTCTCCTCTCCGCCCTCCTCTCCATCCACATCACCCCCTTTATCTGCCAACTTTGCCTGCCGCTTGAGAAGCGCGGTAAGTGTTGATTCTTGTCGGCCATCTTCCTCTTCCTCTTCTGACTCGTCCGAATCTGAACCTGACAATGACTCGTCTAGATCTCCTACTAGCTTCTCAAACTCTGCCTCCGACACAGCTTTTTGCCCTCTTAGCTTCTGCTTGAGGTTATAATGATGCAAATCAGACTTGAGATGTCCACGCTGGTCGATCACTGTTGTGAATGTGAGACCGCAGAGAGAGCAAGCTTGGGTTCCGACGAGGTTGGTGTCTGACGCAGAGGGACTCTTGGATGGGGATGTATTCGCGGATTCGGCGGCAGCGATTGCTTCAGCTTCAGCGTCGGCATCAGCCTTGAGCACTAGAGTGTCTAAGGCCTCGGCGGGCAGATCGTAGACTTGCGATATGTCAGCACTTTGCGACTCTTGGACGTGTCGATCCATGGCGGGGGAGGGGTTTTGGAGAGCAACTCACCATACAACGGCCGCCGAAGCAGATCCTCATTTGTCTTGGCCATTGCTACGATTTCCCTGTTGTCTACTGCGAAGAGAGAGCTGTGATGAGAAATTGCAGGTGTCCTCAGTCAGTGGCTCAGTCGCGATACTTGAACTTTTTCAGTCGCCCTCACCAGTCGACACGATGCGTCATAGCGACTCAACCTTGCCTTACGGACGCGCCCCACCCCAAGCTTGAGTCAACCGGCCAGCAAAAATGGATGCGTTCAAGCCACAGACGCGCTGCGCCACGGGTCAATTTCTCACCACGCTTTTCCTTTAATGGGTGCGGGGTCGTGCCATTGACTTCTATTGAGCCCGCCTGGATGTCCATTGTCCAGGGTTATCTCGACGTCTCATTGGTTAATGTCCACTCTATGCCCTAATCTCACACCTCCCCCACAAATACTGCAACCACTTTACAATTGAGCTCATTGCCCTTTCATCGCATTCTCGCTCTTCATCTCCAACACCATTGTCTTCTGCATTCACTTTGCATTCACTTTACAATTGCTCTACATTGACAATCCCCCATCTACTACCCAACACCATCCTTCTTTCACCTTCAAGTCATCGTCACAATGGCCTTACAGGCTGTTCGACAAACCATTGAAGCTCTGCAACAGCAGCAAGCTCAACTTCAAACCATCCAGGTCAAGAACAATGATCACATTACCGCTCTCAGGAACAAGGTCCTCGAGTTCCAGGGCAACAATACTCCTGCTGTAGGCCAGTCGCCTCAGCTCGTGCGCAACCTCAAGCAGATTCATCAGATTCACCAGATCCAGCAACTTCAAAGCTTTGCCCAGCGTCCTCCCCACACCCCACGAGTCAACGCACAATCCCTACACAATGAAGAATCCAACGCGGCTGTCATTGATCTCATCAGATATGTGCAGCCTACTCGGGCTAGTGTCCATGCCCTTGTTCGCACCTCCCCTTCTCCTCCCCATCCCATCCAAACCTCAACCCTCTCCAAGACTCAAGTCCGAGAGCTGGTTCAGTTCGTCAAGTCCTCCCCACATGGCCGACGCTTTTCCCTTGCCCAAATCCCTGCTACTATGGGATGGCAATGCAACGAGGTAGCTGTCCGCCATGCTCTCGGCCGACAAGGTTACAAGCAGTACCCAGCTATCGTCCGTCCCAGAATTGACGAGCAGACACGCCAGTTCCGCCTCGCCTTTGCCCTCAAGCACGTCAATTGGAGTGTCGACCAGTGGAACAGTGTTCTCTGGTCTGTCGAAACTAAAATATGCGTCAGGAACCCCCAAGAAGTCTTGGTTACTCGCAAGTCTGACGAGGAATCCAACTTCGACTGCATCGTCGACGAAGCCGTCGCCCCATCGGGCCAGGTCAGCATCTGGTTCCGCGGCAACTTCTCAGGAAGCCATGGCAAGGGCCCTCTGGCTTCCTGGGACGACTACGACAACCAGAAGTATGGCCCTCTCGATCCCAAATCCTACCATCGCAAGTGCATTCCCGCCTTCCGCCAGTGGCTCGACCGTCATCAGTCGACTGCTCAGTTTGCTATGCAGGCCGACTTTCCTCTTCACGCCGTCGCTACCGCAAGCGAGCTTCGAGCACGACACATGCCAATCTTGCACCTGCCTCCTGCTTCACCCGACCTCAACCCTGTCACCGACATGTTCAACGCCATGAAGGCCGCCCTCGCAGCTGACAAGAACACCGACTTCTTTGGCGAAGCCGCCGATTTCCAAGCCAAGGCTGTTCTGCTCAAGGCTTGGATTGACATCTCCAAGGACTACATGCAGGAGCTGATTGAGGGCATGTCCCAGCGATGCCAGGCTGTCATTGACGCCGACGGCATGTACACTCGACTCTGATTACGATTCACGGCAACGACTGATGAGTCTATGAACTGACGAGATACGAAAACACTAACGACGATCACAAGATGATTTCAAAACGACTACAAAAAACGGTGCTGACGATTATGAGAGATACCCAGCAGCAGAGCTGCACAGTTGATGAGGATGGTGGTGGGGGACGAGGTTTCACGATAGTTGCTTGTAAATTAATTGCTTAAAAAAGATTGCATTCATCTTGCCTCTGCCATACACTGCCAGTGATATCATCGTCAGTACAAGCTTGGTGGTGAGCTTGTAGCTCAAAGCTTACCCCGCAGCGCAGTAGGTAGCCAGCCCGTCCACCTCCGCTCTCGGAGAGAGGAACAGTCTGGAATGGCGGGAACTTTGCTCTTCCTTCGCAGTACCTTGGGTCATAAATTTGACGAAACTAATTGACCTACCCTAATAACCGAACATTCCATATTTGCCAAAGATCCAATGACCATCTAGGTGCCAGAAGATAACTCCGGACTATCACTTTCCCCGCAGTGGTTCAGCACCTTTCCAGTGGTCTAGCCCACTGGAAAACTTGGCACGCGAGCTTCCAAGGTTAAGCTTTGGACCTACCGCCGCACCTTATCTTAGGTTATCGATCCCTGTAACGTTAGCTGGAGCTTCCACCAATGTCGAGCGACGTCAACGTCACTTAGCATCATTTTCAGCTGTTAAAGGGTCAAAGGATTGGCGCGTCTCACAAGCTCAATACCCGGTATCCTTGTTTTAGTTGCGTCACGGATCTTGCCTTGCCTTAAGTGAATCAAGGATTCACGCTTGTGTTGGTCCTTCCCTTGATGATGTGTTGCGTAACCACCGATCTTATATAAGGCAAGACGCCTTCCACTTCTGAGCTAGAACTATTCTTCCATCTTCATACTCATCAATCAACCTACAAACCAAACAACACCACAAAGACAAACCACTTCGCACTTCATCATGGATTTCGTCAAGAACCTCGCCGGCGGCAACAACAACAACAACGCCGATCAGGCCCAAAACCAGCAGGCTCCTCCCGAGGCTGGCGGTGGCTTCATGGACAAGATCAACGGCATGGCCGGCGGTGGTGCACAAGGCGAGAAGAACGAAGACGCTCTTGACAAGGGTAACTAATTGCCATCCACTCTAAATTAATGAAGTTGTACTAACAAATGCTTCACAGCCGTCGACTACGTCCAGGAAAATGTCCTCGGTCAGGGCGCCCAAAACAACGAGAGCGCCACCGAGCAGGCCAAGGACGAGGCTATCTCCGATTTCATCCGCGACAAGTACAAGTCCACCACGGGCAATGAGTTCTTTGTTGAGGACAAGGACAAGAAGTTTGGTGCTTAAGCTGTAAACACCTGGAAAATAGGCGCTGTTATGAATGAGCGACAGCAAATACTTGTACGAATAGATGATCACGGCACCTGAATGATTATTACGAAACCTATCATTTCTATCTGATGTCCCTGCTTTGTTGTTGAGAACAATGAGCCATGCTCGTCGTCAAGGAGTGCCCGATGACTATAGCAGGCCACACCACAGATCTCATTCAAGAGTTATGCAAGGTCTAAGGTATTTGTGTAAACAGCTAATCGATTAAGTCGCCGCCAGGCCAATTTCCCTCAAATGGTTCCTCCTCAATGACAATATCGCGTCTCGGGTTGCGACCGCTATTAGGTGCTCGACCCAGCAATCGCAATGCCTTGCTCCGCATTTCCACCACCATCTGTAGATGGTCCATGTTGAGGGGCAAGTTCTCGCTCGCAGCTAGAATTCGTGCCGTCTTGACGGCACTCTTGATCTGGCGTCCGTTCAGAGGTGCCTCGGCCAACTTATCAATTGTGTCGCTATTGCCCGCAAGACTAGCGTCCTCTCTGATGAGAAAGTTGTACCAAACCTTGGCCCGAGATGTCGCATCAAGATCTGAGAATGTGAGGGTGATGTCGATTCGAGATTCGAAAGCAGGGTCGATGGTCGGGAAGCGGTTTGTCGTCAGGATCATGACACCCTTGTAGTATTCCAATTGGCGCAGAAAGACTAGAATCAGTGTGAGATAGAGTAGAACAAACTGGAGGACAGGGTGGCTTACTAGCGACCAACTCGTTCTGTACGAGGTTATGGGTGGTTCGTGCCTCAAGAAACACATCTGCCTCGTCGATCAAGAGGACAGCATCCCAATGCGCGCAACGTTCTAGAGCCGCCTTGAGGCGAAGTTCCATGGTTTGCGTGGTAGTTCCAAGGTCAGAAGCATCGAGACGATACAAGGGGCGCTTCAGGTTTTCCGACACTAACATGGGTTAGCAATACTCTGCAGTTGATAGACACGAATACAACGAACCAGACTCTGCTGTCAAGGTCTTTCCGGTACCGGGAGGACCGCACAAAAGGATGATAATGCCCTTTCCTGTAACGAGTCAGCTTGTATTTACTCATGAACTTGAAGTAACGAACCTTTTCCATCAACAAAGTCGTCGAAATCCTTCAACTGCCCATTCTTGTTGGCACCGACAAACCCAAGCATCAATCGCTTTTCAGCATCACTCAGGACAAGTTTGTCGAACGCTTGGGAGTTCCATTCGATGTCAACAAGATCATCTACGAACATGTCACCTATAGAAAGAGTTCAGCATTTTGTAAAAATGAGTTCTGGTTTTGAAACTTACACCAGACCTTGGTGTTCAGCGCGAAGCACCTTGCGGTCGGGGCAGTCAACATGCACTGCATATCAGTAAGGCGATCTGAATCTTCGACTGCTTTGTCTTCTTCCTTCTCAGGATTGTCGTTTTCCTGAGATCCTTTGTCGATGGTATCCTTGAAGTGGCACTCATCTGCGCTCGTCAGATTCAAGGAAGATAGGGGCTCGGAACCCTTAGACCCTCTATGCTCTAGCTTGAAGTAGCCAGCAATATCTACCATCACCCTTTCTTTTGACTAGATTAGTTGTTAGCAAAGCGACATGTTGCGTGTGTTGTTAGATCTTACCACACAAGTGGAGCCCTGTTTTGACAAGTTTGCACCATACTCGAAAGCAAATCCGTCATGCATGCGAAGATGTATTCCCCGAAGCTCCTCGTACTTTCGGCCACGCTTGATTAGTGTCGACTTCAGTTCGCTCGCCTCCTGGTCCAGGCAAGACCGGAATGGACGGACACCAAGTCCAGCGAGACGACGAGTGCCTTTGAACTCGCGCACCACTTCGGTGAGCCGTCCCAACCCATATTGATTTCCGTCCAAAATCACTTGATAAAGAAAAACTAGGTATGACGGTCCTTCCCGCATACAATATCGGAAGACAGAGGCTGTGGTCGTTGGCTTGGAAAGAATAATGATCTCGCCAGGCTGGAAGGCGAGTGGCAGCATGTTGAAGGAGACGTATCCAGTAGACTGGATCGCTTTGAACTCTTTCAGGAGGTCTTTCAGCTCATGCTGAAGTACTCCCATAAGGAGACTCATCTGTTGCTGGGTAGTGGAGCCAATCTGGTCAATCGCCATCTGGGACAATTGCTGCCAGTGGTGGATCAGGGGTGCGAACGGTCTGTCGAACTCTAGAGTTGTATCTGCGAAGTCGATATCCTCATAGCCTTTGTCCTTGAGCATCGACGAGAGTGCGGACTTTAATACCGTGTTGTTGATCATGATGGTTTGGATTTCCCAAGTACCATCTGGGAGTGGATAGTGGCCGCAGACAACTGAGTGAGTATCGCGAACTTCCTTGGCCTTGCGAACCCTTTCCTCCTCTCGAGGAAACGGCTTTTCATCAAGCCAAGTCTGAAAGTCGCCGCGGGCGTCTAGCTTAGCAAAGACGTTCATGGCCTGGCAGACCTCCCCAAAGACTTCGTCTGAACTCGCTGGTCAACAAACTACCTCCAAAGAGCAATGGATAATAAACTTACCTTGTGTTGTCCCATTCATGTTACCCCAAGCGTCGAATTCATCCTGACTGCACTCATCATCAGAGTATTCGCGATTGATGTTCCACTCCATTTTGGCTAAGTTGTACAGGTAGTCAAATAGGTAGTCAACAAGGTTGAGGTGATGTGAGAAAGATTTTGGGGCACCATAAGAGAACATCTCAGGGCTTTATATACCCAGGCTATGGAGAGTTGAACCTTGATTAGATATGTTTTGAGCGCATATACTTTGAGAAAAGAGTCATGCCCGACAGGTGCAGGCGGGTGACCGTCTGTTTAATAACATGCATGCTTTGGGTTTGTGCATCAACCCAAACTTAAACAAAGGGAAGACCTGAAAGCCGCAAATTGCATTTTGACAAGGAGAAACTCGGCCTAAAGCAATCAGATTGACACAAGATGTGTGCACTCGGTTCGTTGCATAAAGTCTTGTGAGTAACTCCGCAGCTACTTAGAAGGCGAAAGGACAAACATTACCGTGATTTTCTCTCATACTGCAGAACCAAACACACAAGAAAGCTTCAAGACAAATATTGAATTACTAGACTTTCAAGAAATCCAGATAGCAGCAGGTATGAGCAATATCTGGGATGGGGATGGCCTCTTGAGCCTGTGCGTTTTACTGCTGGTTTCACCAACCACTTAGATAAAGCTAACAGAGACAGGAACAAAGATCACGAGGAATTTTTGTTTAAGAGCATCTAGTAAATAATAAAATATTTGTTAGGATCGTGAACGAGACAAATTCCGCTACAGGATCTATAAAATAATGACCAAAGCAAGATTGAGCAACAGGAAAATAAGCAAACGCCACTTATTGCATTCTGAGTAAATTCTTCGCTTCTACTTGACATGGCATCTGGCAATGCAAAATATTTAAAATTCTACATAATTTCTCCAAAGTAAATCTGTATCAAAAAGGTTTACAGAGTAACTGCCATATCTTGAAGCTCAACTCCACTCGGGCTATCAGTCATACGCCGGCCGATCAAGTGGAGCCACGCAACGCGGATGATATCAGTAGGATGAGATGACCTACTCGCTTGAGTATGAAGGAAAACACTCATTGGCTTATTTGAATAATCTATCTTTTAGTCCTCAATGCATTTACTAGGGCCTCGGCGGTTTCCCTTTTAGTGACGCCATGACGATTTCCGCCTGAGGCTTGCTGACTTGACTTATGGCTTACAATGGCAGGTACATATTTAGGCGACGTCAATCCCCAGGCCTTGCTACTAAAACATCATCTCACCACAAACGGCAATGACGCGTCGCAACGAAACCAAGATCGTTGAGGACTTACGCCAGACGCAAAGTGCCAAGAAGCGCAAATATGCCATCCCACAATTTACAAAAGCCTTACGTCGGGAAGACCGCTTCCAGCAGATATGGGACGCTGTAGGAGGAGCTTCTGGGCTAGCCAGCTTGATGGCTGAATTCAGCATCCGAGACTTGCGTGATCTTTGCAAACGCTTGGGACACACAGCTTCAGCTCAAAAACTACAACCCCAGAGACGTGCAGCCCTCGGAGAGCTCGTCACAATAATCTATCAAGGACGAGAAGACGATAGACCTTTGAACGGCATTTACCAAAATATCGTCCCGGCATGCAATCTCGAGCTGGTACAAAAGTATGAGAAAGATCGAAGTATCGAATGGACCCCTCCGCAGGAGAAGCGTCTGTTCCTCGGCCACCGGGACCAGCACGAGAGAAAGTTCCTCGATGAGATCTTCTCCAAGGACAAGAATTTGAGGTTCCAGCAGCAGAGGAAACTATTCCGCGGCAACATACCATTTACGGAGAAGATTCTAACAACATTGCTCGCCAAGGAGGGCAAGGTTCACGTCCCGTCCGATCTGATCGGTGAAGTGGCCATGCCTTTGCTCAAGCGCCTTCTCAAGAGCAGATACGACGACGAGACACGCCAAAAATTTCTACATCTAGTGCTGCAGTGTATCCAAAAACACGAAGAAGCAGCTGCAGGGCAGATTAACCTCTCACAAGGCGGTTTACTTCAGTATACAGTCAACCGATGGTACGAGGCATCTGGCGACAGCGAAAGCAAGCAACAGTTCAAATCTTACTTAGTACAAGCGATTGAACTGGTCCCGGTATCGGAAAACCACATCAGACTGGACTCCATTCATGATGCTCTACTAGTATCCCGAAAATTGGATTTGGGGGCGAGATACGACTTCTTCCGCCTCTTACTTCTGCATCTCAAAGACTACCAGGTCGATATCGAAGGCGATTCCGACCAAGATCTCGCCCGGCTGAAGCAGGCTCCTAAAGGGGACATTTGGCCATCCCCGCTATTCTTCTCCATTGACCTCAAAAAGTCCTTGCGATTATTCGAAAAGCTGGACAAATTGTTCCCAAGCAGTGATTTTCTGGAGCACGCAGGCCATGACGGAACGGTGCTAAGACAGACTCAAGAAAACCACAAATACAGCGGTCTCGGAGACGTCGAAATTACCCGGGCGTTACTGATCCGCAAGTCCAAGACGCAGGATGAGCACCAAGGATGGCTTGGGCGCGCTCGTGCTCTTATAAGTGAAAGAAGGGCCAATGCTCAACAGTCCCGCGAGGCCGTGGATCGAGCTTATTGGGCTAGGAAGGCACTGCACCTCTGTGTGGCTGCTGGAGATTTGGAGACTCTGAACGATACTATCATCTGGGCACAACGTTTCACTAAGGATCCTGTGGCAAGCATGGCCTTATTTACCGCGCAGGTGTTCAGGACAGACGAGATCGAGGCGCTTCTGAGTGCCATGCCGGATGTTCAGGTTGAGTCGCCTGAATCTGCGGTTTCTTTCACGTCATCAGTGACCAAACAAGACATCGACCTCTCAAACCAGATTCTCATCAATATAGTTGAGACGGTTCCCATGGCCGTCGGAGAGCCCGGATTCAAGCCCCACAACTGGACTTGGTTATTTGATCTCGTGCAGGCTGTGGCCAAACAACGATTGAGCAGATTGTATACCTTCTTCAAGAACCTCACAAAATGCTCCGGGTCTGACCTTGAAAAATGCCAAAGGGACATGATGGACGTCGTTTGGAAACCTACAACAGACGTACTCATCGATGCAGGTGCCATCATCCGCAAGCCAGCTTTGGAGACGCGTGGAAAGTCATTGTTCAACTCCCTAACATCTGGATCAAATCGAGACGTTGTAAAGGGTACATACGTCTATCGAATGCTCGCAAAAACTCCTCTATCGCCTCCTTTGCTCGCAGAGCTGGCACGATTCCTCATCGATCAGATGAGGGCACGGTTGGGTTCTGAAGCGATACGTGCCCAAATGCAGGACATTGTCTTTATTATCGACTGTCTGGCTAAGAGCGATCAGCCATCGCTGGCTTGTCCATTTATTCGTGACCTGATCCTGGACAGTGAGGGCGCTCAGGAGAGTTCTTCGTGGCATCGCCATCTTCTCAATATAGGGTTCCTATCGATACTTCCATCGAAGGCCGCAAGGGAAGTACTGCACACCATGGCTAGTGCTATGAAGGAGAAGATGAGGGAGCAGAACCAGAATACAGACGCTAGAGAAGAGGCGGAGAAAGTCACGAAGGAACCAACCAAGGAGACTGAGACTTCAAAAGAACCCAGCAAACCCCAGCGACCGTCAATCAAGGTCACGACTGTCAAAATGCTAGCCCAGCTTTTGCAGCATAACCTCTTTGTTGACGCTTCTTCATCCTGCGACATCCTCATTGGCTTGCTTGCCGAAGCTCGACACATTGATATCCGTATCACCATCACCCGCAGTCTCTTTGCCGTCATAGAGGAGTCAACCTGTCCTCCGAACTTGCGAAAACGTATTCTCGATTCCCTTGAGGAGTATGTTGTCCCTGCTGCCGCACAGCTGAATGAGCGCCGCGGTCTTACTGGCGCCGATTGGGACGCTGCCTTATCAAAGGACTCTAACCTTCCTGCCGTGGGAGACGAGACTCCACTCCTTGAGTTGTTGATCGAGAAAGTACATCACGCAAAGCTGAATGACCAAGATAAGGCACGACTTGCGCAGCTCGTCATGGACGCGGTGGAGCAATCGGCTCTTAACAACAATCGCTGGTTGAAGCTCTTCTTGGCTAAGAACAACTTCACTCTAGATGACCACGAAGAACTGCCCCATCTACCAGTCCACATAGACATGTTATCCTCGCTCTTCAGGCAGCTGATGCCCTACACCCCTATATCAGTCTTCAACATGGTCCGTTCCGCCGCACTTGTCAACATCGACCCGCCACCTGGCATAGCCCGCATCACAACTGCTGTGACGGAAAACCGCGATTTAGTCAACTCTAAAGCGGGAAAGCACTGGTTGTCGCTGTTCAAAAATCCCGGTCGTGATTCGTACAAGTACGGCATCATGCATGCCGCCACCGTGTTGCAGAGCCCTCCTAGTGAGCTTGAAACCAAGTTGCCAGATAACGGAGTTTCTGTATCGTTACTTCGGTCCTTCTTAATCGAGTACACGGAGCGACTACTGAAGATTGGTAACGCGAGTATGGTCGAGACATTGGCCGAGAGACTGTGCTCGGGGCGCTTCGATAAGCGACAGAAGTGGGAGAGCTGGCGGGAGAACTGCCTTCCTACCATTAGAGAGATAATATCGAAGACGGAAGAACTTCAGACACGTATACGCGACAAGGAGGCTGAGCCTCGCTTGATGCCCAGCGTGTTCCGTCTGAGTCTTAAGACTCTACCAGTTCCCCTTTCAGATGCAACGGGCGAAGAAGAGGCAACATTCATATCAGAGCTCTACGGATTGATCGGAGACCTTGCAGGCCGCCCGTATCATCCATATCACATCGACTTTCAGAAGCTCAAGGAAGAGCTGGACTACTGGCCTATCAGTCAGTCGTTTGGACGCCTTGCACTGAAGTTGGCAGAAGTGCAAGATTATGAACTTACGTCGACGGACGACCAGCCGGAACTTAGGGATTATCTGTGCTTAGAGATTATAGGGCTCATGATCAGCAAGGTGAAGGATTCGCAGGACCAAAAGACTGTCGAAGAGGTGAGGGAGTTGATGGGCAAATGGGAAAGCTGTGAGGATGATGCGCTGAGGGAGATGGGGATGAGGTTCAAAGGGATGCTGAAGGGCTACTCAACTAAGAAGATCTGGTACAAGGAGAATTAAGTAATGGCGATATGAGCGATACGTAGTAGAATTGAATTTTACGAAGCCGTATGAATGGAAGAACCCAGGAATATATGCCGGTATAGACACCGGCACAAGGCTCTGATTGTCCGCCGACAGACCTCAAACGCGATTTTCATTATACCTCTACACTGTTCTTCAAGAGTGAATTAAGCTGCCAACTCCACTGGGCTCCGGCGACCATCGTGCGCATATGCTGGCATTTCTTGTATACTCAGGCCTCCCAACTCTTGCAGCTCTTTAACTTCATTCTGTGCCAAAGTTGCCGGTATATTTTTGTGTGTATCTTGCTCTGATATGGTCTCTTTGGTGCCTTTACTTCGGTTCCTCCGTAGTAAAAAGACTGCGATTATTGTGCCACAGATGACAACAAGTCCTCCGATGACACCTCCTATGATGGCGCCCAGATTAGTTGAGTGACCATCAGAAGATGAGGAGCTCTGTTCTATGGGGATGTCACTCGATGCTGATGAAGTGCTTTGTGTCGGCTCGACGTTGTTCTCTGTTGTAGCTTTAGAGATTGCCGATGATGTTTGGGATGTGGTCGATTGACTAGGCTCGGATGTGGTCGTTGCACTGATGGTCGGAGTAATGTAATAATGGTCAGTGGCTGCTTTCGTGCCGCAAGCGATATAAGAGTATGTTTGATTCACGCCAAAGGTCAATAGGGCCAGAGAACAAAAGGATTTGCGACCACTAGTAGTTCTTGTCAGTATACTAAAAGAAGATTACGCTTTCTCCTAACATACCAGGTAAATGTGGTCAAGTCCTTATCGTCAGTCATCCCACATCCATCGGAGCAGTCATGTTTGTCTACGCAACTACCCGCCAGCCCACAGTCCGAAGCCGTCAAGACGCTCGTGGGACAGAATCCCCAAAGGCCATTTTTTGTATCAACACGACAATTATACCCCGAGTCAGCGGTTCTCTTCTTGTCCGGGTCGCCGTTGAGGTAGCCGCAGGTCGAGAGCTCAGTGCTGATAGCCCGCTGCTCAAGCTGAGGGTGAGATTGCTCTAGCAAGTATAACCTAGTCATCGGAGGAAGTCCCGTGTGGAGAGCAAAGCTGAGAAATAGACATGGTTGAGAGAGGAGTAAGTAAAAGATGTAAAGCGGCCTCATGATGGACTGTGAAGCATTCAACAACAAATGAGTCGACGGGTAACTAGGAGAGAACAAGGAGAGGGTACTCGCAACGCATATACGGAAGTAATTTCAGAGCCTTCATATCTCTCTTCAACAGCTGCAGGCCTTGGGGTACCGACTTATAATTCCTAAGAGTCTACTAGCATGGATCCCAAGTTGTTGGCTCAGCCCCCAGGACCCGAGGGCTTGGGGCGCATTTATTGGGATTCTTATTGGATCATGCCCTGTAATTACAAGTTCCTTCTTTTAGCCTCCTTGTTGCACGGAGTACGTCAAATAAATTAACTGAATATCCTCTTCTTATCACTGCCTATTGATTGACCGTCTATGTCTATCGTCGATCAAGACAAAATGAAGACTTGCACGAACAAGTGCCTGCCTACCGTTGACATCAAGTTTATTTGAACCATGAATTCTGTAGGTAGTTGAGTTGAAGCTGTCCAGGACTCTACGAGCTGTTTGAAGAAGTGTTGGCTGTTGGTTGTAATGTTATCTGTAACATCCAGAGTGGGCTGATGCATATTTAACAACCAACATGCAGCAATATCCCAGGCACCATATCAAGAAGTGGATCTACCGGCTCTCCTGGGTCATTGCGAAACGAAGAGTATCATTCTCGAGGCCATAAGTCGCTAGTGACAGTATTTAGCCCTATCTAGAAGATGAAGTTGAAAGCGCGATATTACTGTACCAAGCCAATAATCAGCCCTACAGATCGCCCTTAGCTCTTCTTGAAACGATCGGTCATCCCAGCCGGGGTTATTCTCAGATAAATTTGGGCGCTTACAGGACCTAAAAATACATCCTGGGATCCCCTGTTCCTTGTAAGCGGAGATGCTGTTGGTTGTAAGTCGCTGTCTTCTTTATTCGTCGCCATTTCTTTTCCTTTTCGCGAGTCTCTCTTTTGACAATGTGGTTCTGCAACGATTGCGTTACTTCTTTGAGGCCATGTATCGCAAGTTTGCAGCGCCGCTGCTGGCAGCTTTCTGCTTCTTGTTGGTCGTCACGAGCCTTTATCTTGGTCGCGAACGCTTGACTTGGCTGTCTAATTCATATATCCCTGTACATCAGTATCAAGACTCGCAAGTAACTGCGAGTCCAACTTCAGCGTCAGCGCCAATTGCCACTTCAACGAGTGCAAACATTGAACAAAGTAGCCCTTCTATCCCAAGCGCAGCCAGTCCATCTGCAACCTCTACTCCGACTCTCTCAATCTCAAATGGTAACCACAATGCACTTTTCATCCCCACCAAATGAACGTCAGTACTCATATTATATAGGGGTCATTCTCTCTGCTGAGCGCATTTCTCCTTATATATCAGCTATACTCGACCCATCTTCAACAACACTCCCACGCCTTGAGTGTCCTGCTCTAAACACCAAACGTTATGACACCCTGCGGAGTTCTCGCCAAGGTCAAGACAATGAGAACCATCAGATTGACTACTTCTTTGCCCTCAACTTGCGCAACTGCAAAGACATTTTGCCCCGTCTAATAGGCAGCATCATCGAAGCCATCCGCTTCCTTGGGCCTCATCGCTGTGCTGTGTCTATTGTCGAAGGGAACTCTCCCGACGGCACCGCAGACATACTAGCTGCACTCCACCCATTCCTACAAGAGATAGGTGTAGCCTACTTCTACAACAACTCCAACATCAACCCAGCCCAGGGCAACAAGCGCATACAAAAGCTCGCCCAACTACGCAATCTAGCCCTCACGCCCCTTTACAAAGAACAAGTAAAAGTCACAGAAGATACAACAGTTCTCTTCATAAACGATGTATCCGCCTGCACAGAAGACATTCTTGAACTTGCCCTCCAGCGCCGCAGTCTCAATGCAGACATGACATGCGCTATGGATTGGACCTATGTCGGCCCCGATCCAACATTTTACGACATCTGGATCGCCCGCACCATAACAGGAGACTCTTTCTTCGAGGTCGGCGCAGATGGAAATTGGAACTCAGCATGGAACCTCTTTTGGAATGCCCCCGACGCGCGTGATCGGTACAGCACACAACGCCCTTTCCAAGTCTTTGCATGTTGGAACGGAGCTACTGCATTCACTGCCGCACCTTTGCTGCACGGTCTTCGGTTCCGGGATACTTACAGTGACAAAGGAGAATGTTTTCAGGGCGAGCCGCAGCTATTCTGTAAAGACATGTGGTTCAGGGGCTATCGCAAGATCGCAGTGGTTCCAAGCGTGAATCTAGAATATTCAGACGAGAAAGCGACGGATATTAAACAACTCAAAGGTTATGTATCGGATATAGTCAAAGGCCAGGAGGAAGAAGATGGTAGGATAGATTGGGTGTTTGATCCTCCGGAGCAGGTCAGGTGTATGCCGACTTGGGATAAACAGTCGTGGCGGCCCTGGAACGAGACATTAGGTCGATAACGAGTTTCATGTTTCTTTTTTTCTTGCAATAGTCCAATGTACATGCATTATAATGAGGACATGTGTAAAAAATCCATTATCTTAACTGTTTATACATCTGTCAGGTATCCGCAAGTCAATAATAGAGCAAATATTTAAGCAAACATCTGAGTGCAGTTCATGTGTCCCAAAATATGACAGGTGGATCGCGCCTTATGCTTCTTATAAATACATGTGTGTAAACTCCTTCATCCTATTGATTCATTACGTTCTCAACTTTTTTTCCATATTGCAGGTATCGTGTGCTATTGTTCCATTACTCCATCAACGACCACAAAGAAGCCTCCCCTTTGCTCACAAATAGCCACCCATGAAATCTTGTCTTTCCCATATCCATTTCAACACCGTTAATACAGCTGGGGATATTGTAGCAGTGGATCAAACATCCACGGTGGTGAGGGTATATATGTTAGGGCCGTAGGCTGCTAGACATGAGGTCCTAGGTGAGGGGGAAGTTGATGGTGATAAGCTTGCGGAGGGTATTGATGATGAGGATACCCAGGAGTAGGCATGTACTGCCGAGGAGGTGGAGGGTTGTATGCGTTGGTGTTGTATCCTCGCTGGAAGCCGTTGCCACGGAAAGGTCCCATGTGGCCACCTCGTCCGCCTGGCGGACCGTGGCCGTTGGGACCATGTCCGTTTGAATTACCTCGCCATGACATGCCTTGGTTTCCTCTGGGAGTCCAGGCGTTCCGTGATTGACCATTGTTCTGCATGTACGGCGAGTCGCCTCCGTTGTAAAACTGGCGATCGCTTTCGGGTGATGGAGGTCCGTGGTTGTAAGATCGTCTGTTCTCGTTGTAATCGCCTGAACCGTTTCCAGAGCCATTTCCGGAACCTCCACCTCGACGGCCACCACGTCCAGCTCCTCGTCTCCATCGGTAAGGTCTGCGAGGGCCACGGGGCTTGCGGTCGACTTGAAAATCAATCTTCTTGACGGGGTGGGTGACCATGATGTCATCCGCAATATCATACTTGTGAAGCTCTTCCTCGTCAGTTGTCCACACTTGAAAAACATTTTCCAGTTTCTCAATGTATTTCACTTCAGGTACCCAAGTCCGAACGTAAGCTCCGTTGTTATCGTAGTCAAATGCTTGCTTGACTGGGTTGAAGATGCGGGCGTCTCCTCGAGGGTCATTTCCGACGCCTGCTACATACTGCCAGTTGGCCCAGTTGGACGACACGTCGTAGTCTACCAGCATGGCTTCGTACCACTCGGCTCCGTAACGCCAGTCGATGCCGAGATGTTTAGCAAAGAAGCTGGCAACATTCTGTCGAGCTCGGTTAGAAGTGTAACCAGTGTGGTAGAGTTCTCGTTGCGATGCGTCGATCAAACCCATGCCGGTCGTGCCTCGAAGAAACCTGTTGATGACTTCGCTAAGCTCCTCTGGTGAAGGGTCTTGGTCGTTGTCGGCTTCCTGCTTCCATGCTGTCTTCCATTTCTTGTCGTACTTCCCACTGGCTCCCTTAAAGCCATCAAGCTTGAAAAGACGAGAGCCGAACTTCATGGTACACAAACGCATGTAGTCTCGCCACAGAAGTTCGAACCTCATAGCCTTTGTGCCTTCATTCTCACCTCGCTCGAACCCTCTAGCCCGGGCGTAAGACTGGTCTGTGCCATTCTCAAACTTCAGAAGCTCGTCGTGGATTGAGCGAGCTGAGATGGATCCGAGTGCGAGGTACGCTGAAAGTTTGGTGCTGTAGTCTACGCCTAGTAGACCATTACGAGTCTCTTGGTAAGTAGTCATAGAACCTGACTTGATGAGGTGGTAAAGGCGGTCCCAGGCAGGACTTTCACCACCCTGGAATGGGTGTGTTGACTTCGCATCCTGGGGGTAAGCAGGGGGGTCGGGTACCATGCTGTCGATAGGTTCTAGGAGTCGACGTTCAAACTCTTCGTAGTTGTCAGGGATTTGGAAAGGGGAGTCCTGGGGAGGAGCCCAAGACGAAGGAAAAGACGGTAACGATCCGGCCTGCGGACGAGGAAGAGGCGAGCGAGGGCGCTCGCGGAGAGGTTCTTGGGTTTTGCGGTATGTGGTGAAAACATCTGGAAGTTCTTTGGGGCTGTTCAGGCCAGTGTCACGGCTTCGAGAAACGTTAGTGGGTGGCTCAGGATGATCTCCCATCTGATTGAAGAGATAGTTGTTGGGATAGACTTACTCGTCGATGTAATACTTTTCATCCTGCCAGAGCTTGAAGTTGATGCCATTTTCAGAGCACACAGAGGCAACGGCGTTCTGATCGTCTACCTCCTCCTTCGATACTTCCTCGGTCATCCAGAGGGAGTCGACAGATTGGTGGCTATCGTGCAGAGTCTTGATCAAATGCTTCAAGACGTCATCGAAGTTTCCGATTCGAATCAACATGCCACTGCTGATGTTCTCGAGATTTTGTTTCACATCCCAGATAGACTCAGCTTGGAACTTGGCTCGAACAGGACCACATCTCCAGAAACGACCAACCTGACTTCGAGCTGGGGGGTAGGGAGACTTCTGGCCCTCGGCAACGAAGCCCGAGGTTTCAATCTGATGAGGTGGAAGAATGTAGATGGGTAGGAGGTGAGTAAAGCCATGGTCAGAAGTGGTCAGATGGTGAAGGATGGGGTTGTCGGTGGCCCTAAGGTCGCGTCGAAGTAGGTAGACGAGGAGTTTATTCCCAGCCATGGTGAAAGATTAGATTGAGGTTATCGTGAAGTGAGTCGAGGCGTTGGAGGTGCCTATGGTATGCGGTTAAGGGTCCTAATTTCGGATCCGAAGGGAGAGATCTTTAAGAGGGGAGAAACGGGTGCTAGATCTTCCACTATGCGGGTTGTGCGGAATGGGTCTAGGCTTTAGGATGTGACTGGGATGAGGGCTCAATATTTGGGCCACTGAATGGTTTCGTTTGGAGCTGGGGGAGGTGGTGGGAGGCACTTGATTCAGCCCTGTACGATAGAGGAGCTATGTTGGGAGTAGTTGGTGGGTGTCGACGAGGGATTAGGCGCCTCACTTAAGAAGGTAGAATATGATGGGTGGTAGATTAAGAGAAAGTAAAGCTGGATAGGAGAGATCTTCTCAAAGTAATGAGTCTGGTAACTCAAGAGAAGAAGCTCGTCGATGGGGGAGGCAGCGGGTCGCCTTGTATGTATTGCGTAAGTGCTCAGGTCGAATAGTAACCGTAAGCTAAATCTGACTCGATAGGGAACGGGCTTGTAGATGTCAAATAGATCATGGATCTTGAGGCCTGGGATCTCGCAACTAGCTTAGCGGCTCCAACGGTTCCTGGCCAGATACACTGTAAAGTGATAACGTCGGTTCGATGCGGATGTAGCCACAGGGGTGTCTATATCGCCTGCGACCCTGACCCTGTGAGATGTGCTTAGGGAGAGGAAGCTAAGCGGAAGCCTAGCGTCGTGACGGGTGGACTTTTGGTGTAGTTGATAGTGGATATGATGATGGCATCCAAGTCCCCTAGACACGGGATCGAGACTGAAGCTCTAGGAACTCAACAACCCTGGACGTTTGAGACTGCAGCTGAGACAAGACGGGACGACTTGTATGTTTGTTTCTGTATGCAGTGGACAAAGGAATTCAACCAACCGCAGTAAAGGAGGGGAATGTGTAACAGGGGAGAGACAGGTAGAGGATGCAGTGAAGTGCAGTGATGACGATGACAATCTGGGTAAACGGAGATCTAACGGCGATTTGGGACAAGGGACCTGCAGTGATCGATGGGCTAATTTTCCGATGTGGTCAGGTCTAGAAACCCGAAAGCATCATCGAACAAAGGAACAAAAAGCGTGAACAGATCGATGACTGCGTTGTCGTGTTGAAAGTCGTTCGATCAAGATGCCAGGGCAATGTACTAAACAGGTAATTGGGAACAAGAGAGGATGGAAATAAAAAGAAAAGAATTGATTCAGAAAAAACAAAAGAGAAGAACGAGCGTCATTTGGACCCTGATCGGCCCATGATGGGGGAGCCGGGTGCGGCGGCGGCGCCATGGTCGAGTGATGATGATGATTGAGATTTCTGCTGTTTCTGCTGACTTTTCGACGATGGTAGACGATTTCGATTTCCATGCCTCTACAACGGACCTCTAGATCGGACCAGACACGGGAGCTCTAGCCTACAGGGGTAAGGCCCAGGCGAATCGGCTGCTACCAGAAACAAGGGGGTGGGAGGGTTTAAAAAGGGACCCTTGAAAAAGAGGCTTTTGGACGCGCAAAAGGTTAATGGGTGAGGTTGTATTGGATGCCATTCTAGTTTCTCTCATCCATGCCCTGCTGCAGCATGGCCAAATGCAACGCACCACGTCCTGGGGCCCTGTCAAACTCAACTCCATGCGGTGCCCGGACGCTGGGGCGGGACGACGCGCATTCCCACAGGGGGCTCCAAGACTTTTTCAGGGCGTGTCCGACGAGGGTCGGTGCTGTATGGCTTCCAGCACGTCCAGGCACAATGGAGCTGAGAAGCTGATTGATGCTGAGGAAGCCGTTGATGATGATAGACATAGATGCTGACATTATCAACAGCCTCATATCTGTAAAGCGAAAATCATGCCTAAATTGATACCCTTGGCCGTCTCGAAACTCAACGTTAACTGCTGTGCTCCCCTATCAAGCCTCACCTGCAACACTCATCCTCCGCCTCACTTTACGCATCCCGTCCCCTTCTCGCGACTCAGTTTATGCGTACGACGTGATCTGATCTGGTGTTGCGCCAGCGATTGAGATGCGATGCGGCTGCACGGCTATCGACATGTCCATCGCCATCGAGGGCGTGCGCACCGTTACACTGCTTGGCTTGTCGCTGAGACAAGGGGCGCAAACCTCGTGAGAAATGGATCCATGCCATTGACATTTGTACTGTTTTAATTTTTACACACGAATATGCCCGTGGTGGTGATCGCGGCGATGGTTGAGGCTTGACTGTGATCGGGAGAGGGTCTTTGAGAATCAGGGTCCAACCAGTCTAGTAGATCAATGACATCACGACTATTATGGGCTCTTTGAGAGGGTTCTGGATTCAAACGTCTCAGAGTTGTTCCGCCACAACACCTTTGAAATAATTGACGATAGTTAGTCAATTGTAGATGGGAGCTATGAAAGAAGTCGTGTTTTCCTAAGGCGGTTATCTAGAGGCTGATGCTGTGCCTCTGTCAACAGTATCGCCACTCCCACTACCGAGCCTGTTTCCCGTCTCCGTCCCAGATCTGCACGTAGGCTGCTAGCACGCACCCATCGAGAGAGGGAGGGTCAAGGGGTTCCGGTTCTAGATCCTGTCAAGCCTAGCCCACTCACTTTAGGCCCGTTTTCTCGGGTTTGGTGCCACATTCCCATGCCATGCGTGTTCCCCGAAATGACCTGATTTTTTGTCTTTCCTTTTTCCTCTGCCGACATGGGAAATGCCCATTTTCTCGATGCCAGTGTCCGATATCCGTTGACAACGTGCGTTCCCGGCGATCGGACTCACCACTTTGACCTGCTGATGGCTCTGGCTCGCTGGCTGCCGCCCGCAAGCAAGGGCCTAAATGTTCATGGATTCAGGTTCCAGGAGAAACAAGAGGCGGCGCCTTTACTTCGACCTAACGTCTTATCAACGGCATGTGCCGTTTGTTTGGGGTTTGTTGTGTGAGGTTGTAGTCAAAATATCGTGAACGAAAACGAAGCTATTCACGTAGATACCTGCCTGAGCCAATACCATCGACTCACTCTTGCAAAGTACGTAGATGCTTATCATTGATACCATTGATACCGAATCTTAATTATTCTCGATCTCGTGCTATTCCCGCGTCTCATGTTGCACCCAGTACCCAAAGCAAACATTCTTAATTAATCTGATGCTTACTCCAGCCGCTTTTCACGTCTCACGAAGATGCATGTCTCATCTTTTTCTAGCGTCAGGGAAGTAATTACCTGCATGAAACCCACATGCGCCTTTTGGCCCTGTTCCCGTCGGCGCACACTCCGATTGCCAATGAGGTTGGGTCGAAAGCAGATCACGGCCAAGGTTCTCGAACAGCTTGACCGGAATATTTACCACATCGTCCCGAGTCATGGGCTGCTCGAGACCACCTGTACAGAGTGCTAAAGTGTCAATTTCTCCGATAATGCAGGTTTTCGGATATGTAAGTTGTTCAACTCTTTTCGTGCAGAAAAATTCGAGTTGAGCTACGCAACAATGACGATGGTTGAACCCTTGGATTAGATAGATGTACAACCCTCGACTTGGGCACCTATCTTTATCTTTTGCATGTTGCATTTTGCAGCTTCGTCGTTGCAACAGGTGTAATTGTCTAGGTTATTCTGTAGCGTACGAGCTATTCGGGGAATTTTTCAAGCTTCCGGCTGCAGAGTCAGGAACGTGACATGGTCCATGACGACACTGGGTAAATTCTTGGACCGTGTGCGATCGCCGCTGCGTGCACGCGTTTGAGAGGTGGTGAAGTCATCAAACGTTGAGGTGAAGATCAGGGTTCACAATGAACCCGAAGCTGGGGTAATGTTTTCCGGTGCTGCAGGAGAGAGTTCAGCATGCGTAATTTTGTGTAATATCGATTCTGTATATCGATCTTTTCATTATCCTGAACGACATGGAGGTTTCTTAAGGGACTGATCGTAGGGTAAGCCTACCCTACACCAAAATCCGATCTACAATTCTCACGATCCTCTACGATCTACAACCGTTGCTTGCCTCGCTTGATCAAGCTGATCTAGATCGAAATATCCTCCATTGCCACACTACGTAGTAGTTTATGATAATGATGGTGATGCTATGTAATGCTGGGCGCCACGATGCTCGAAACCGGCGAAAACCTGAACATAGTCTCAATCCCGTCGCCTCAGTACAAGTTCAAGACTGGCTCTCAAGAACATCATCGACTTTGAATATCACGAAACTGACGTAGGGGGCATATTTTCCAACCGATTTATTCCCATAGTGTCTCAATTCCAATGCATGCTGGTTCCCGGGTTGTTGTTCATGTTACAGCAAGATGCAGATGTCTTTTATGCATAAATGCCCAACTGACATGTTGTAAGCTTCATGTTCGTCGTATCTCTGTTCGATCGAGATCGCGGGATGTTGTTTGTGAGGTTGGTTCAGGAACAGAGCCCAATTGGACGAGAACAACAGCGATAGGGCTGCCTATTATGCCAATCGCGTTCTCCAATTTTTTTGACTGAGGCTTTGTCGCAGATTTGGCCATGTGGGTTTCGTCATTGATGCTATACATATTCACACGATGCATGATGCAGACAGCCAGGCTTGAAGCGACAAAATACTCCCCAAACCATCAGTGTACTTTGATTACCGACGAGCCGACTGCATCGAGATGATCAAACTATCAGAAATAATAGCCTCGGTCGGAGTGCGTCGGATTCTCCGTCGTATGTCCGCGCATTGCGTCCGAGAATATTGACGATGCAGCGTGGGGAAACCGACCCCAGATTTTCGGCGAGGGGAAGCTGGGGTAGAGATGGGGAATCAAGACCGAACAGAGATAAATCACTATATGATAGGAGCATCATGTAAAGTACAGAGCATAGATTGAACACTGATAATTAGAATATATATGTAGGATAGTGAGAAAAACCGTTGTAAATGACATATCTACAATCTTTGGAATATGAAACTTCTCATGGAGCTGTGGGTTACTGTATCGCCGAGCCAGAGGGCTTGTGATCGTGAGCATCTCCCCCACGTTTGATAGCTCTCCATATCAATATTAGTTGGCTACCAACACTACAACTCTAATTCATCTACGTCTACAATATCACGGCTCTGGTAAAGGAACAATGAGTAGTAGGTGCTTAATCACTTAGATTAGCAACCAAACCTTGAGACTGGATAATCGCCATATCATCTCAACGATGGCTTCAATTTCTAGGGGTATCTGGTCGGTAAGAGCTCAGCTTTGAAGTCAATTCAACAGAAAGATCACATTGGAGGATCACGATTGGCCAGAATTAGGGAGTTGAGCTTCCCCTCACCGAAAAACCACCTGAGAGAACTCACATTCCTAGTTTAGATGTTGGGGATATCGCACTGTATGTACTATAGATATAGGGCATATTCAGCTAGAGGAATACAGTGTCAATAATAGGACTTCCTGACGATCGTTGCCAGGCCGGCGGCTAGCCGAGGGTAGTTGTGCGGTAAGCCACGGCAAACTAAGGCCTCTACAGCCGAGCGTAAAATAAATATGAATACCTACCAAGTTTCTCCAAAGACAACATCTCCAGGATAATAGCCCTGCTGAGGTTGTTGCTCTCCTTTCCTTCTTCTTCTCTGCATTGTGATACCCCCCTCAACAACCTCTCCTCCCCGCCAATTGACCTCGTCCTTCTTCTTCGTCGACGCGTAGAAGAAGAACCCAAGTCAACTCTCACAAGCTCCTCCAGCATGTCTGCCGTTAACCGGACCCTCCGAACGGCCACCAAGCAGCTGCGCTTCCAGTCCCGGGGCCTTCGTGTCGCCGCCCCTCTCGTGGCCCGCTCGGCGTTCGGCGCCGCTCGATCTTCGCTTCCCGCTTCTCACGGCGCCTTTTCAACATTTGCTGCTAGACGCTCTGGAGCTCCCGATATGGCTTCCGCTCCTCGTGAATACGATCCTGAGATCAAGGATATTGCCGACTATGTCGCCAATAAGCCCATTGACTCTGAGCTTGCCGTGAGTTTTGCCCAGCCCTTCTGACTCGGTGGCAGTTTTGCACCCCGCAATACCCCGCCTTGAAGCTTCATCCACCTCAACACCAGAGAAATTATCACCAGAACCCAATTGGGCCTCAGTTGTTCCGATTCAATGCTAATACAGCTCTACACAGTTCGACACTGCTCGATGGATCCTCCTCGACACCCTCGGCTGCGGTCTTGAGGGTTTGAGGTTCAAGGAGTGCTCTAAGCTCCTTGGCCCCATTGTCCCCGGCACCGTTGTTCCCAACGGCCCCAAGGTGCCTGGTACTCCCTTCCAGCTTGACCCCGTCAACGCCGCCTTCAACATTGGTGCTATGATCCGATGGCTCGACTTCAACGACTGCTGGCTCGCTGCTGAGTGGGGTCACCCCTCAGACAACCTGGGTGCCATTCTCGCTGTCGCTGACTGGATCAACCGTACCAACAAGGCTGGT
This sequence comes from Fusarium stilboides, assembly GCA_014822085.1. Classification (NCBI taxonomy): domain Eukaryota; kingdom Fungi; phylum Ascomycota; class Sordariomycetes; order Hypocreales; family Nectriaceae; genus Fusarium; species Fusarium stilboides. The sequence continues at coordinate 35,476 of JAASAY010000177.1, forward strand.
GGTAACCTTGCCGGCGGCAAGACCTTTGTTGTCAAGGATGTTCTCGAGGCTATGATCAAGGCCCACGAGATCCAGGGTTGCTTGGCTCTCCTCAACTCCTACAACAAGGTCGGTCTTGACCACGTCGTCCTCGTCAAGGTCGCTTCTACCGCCGTCGTCTCCAAGATGCTTGGCCTCAACGAGAAGCAGATCGCCGACGCCGTCACTCAGGCTTGGGTTGATGGTCAGTCTCTGCGAACCTACCGCCACACTCCCAACACCATGTCCCGAAAGTCGTGGGCTGCCGGTGATGCTTGCCAGCGGGCCGTCAACCTGGCTCTCAAGGTTCTGAAGGGTGAGCAGGGTGTTCCCACCGTCCTGTCTGCTCCTGTATGGGGTTTCTACGATGTTCTGTTCAAGGGCCAGAAGTTTGAGTTCCAGCGTCCCTACGGCAGCTATGTCATGGAGAACGTTCTCTTCAAGGTCTCTTACCCTGCCGAGTTCCACTCTCAGACCGCCGTCGAGGCCTCTGAGAAGATCCACCACATCCTCAAGGCTCAGGGCAAATCTGCCGCTGATATCAAGTCTATCACTTGCCGAACCCACGAGGCTTGCATTCGCATCATTGACAAGCAGTTCAAGCCCATGGACAACTTTGCCGACCGTGACCACTGCATCCAGTACATGTGCGCCACCATGCTCGTCTTCGGCCGTCTCGAGGCCACTGACTACACTGACGGTGGTGAGGCTGCCACATCTCCTCTGGTCGAGTCTCTCCGCCAGAAGATCAAGTGTGTTGAGGATCCTCAGTACACCAAGGACTACCATAACCCCAAGCTCCGCACCATCTCCAACGCTCTCACCGTCGAGCTCAACGACGGCACCGTCCTCGACGAGGTTGCTGTTGAGGCTCCTCTTGGCCACCGTCTCCGCCGTGAGGAGGCCAAGCCCGTCATCCTCGAGAAGTACAAGCGCCACCTTGGCCCTCACTACCCCGAGGCTCGGGTTAAGGAGCTTGTGGAGCTCAACTTGGATGCCAAGAAGCTTGAGTCTACTCCCGTTGATGAGTATGTTGACTTGTACACTGTTGAGAGCAGCAAGTTTGTGCAATAAGGGATTGGTTATTTGATGAAAAGAGGTGGAGGATGCACATTTTAATCGCAAAGCCCAAAGAAGGCTATGGTTTGGAATAAATGAAAATTTAACGTCTAAAATGAACAATTGAATACAAGAGTCATACAGACTCAAAATGAACAAAACATGCTGCCTACATGACTTCATGAAAATCTTTACTGTGAATGATTTGAAGTCGGAAACCGTTCGGGAACCATGAAACATTCCTAGGATTAGTCTCACGAAGATCTCAAGGTCCACAACTAGTAACCTCATGAAAAGAACAAAAGGCATGAGGTCTCAATATCTCAGTCTTGAGAGAATTTTGCTTTGCCCAAGCCAAAGTTTCTGGTAAAACAGATAGATGGTTTTAGGCATCGAAAAACCATCATCGAAACATTTAATACGGTGTTTTGTATGACCCCGAGGGCGTCTAAGTTACACCCAGAACCGCACGTTTACGAATCACCCAACCTCGTGATTGGGTCGGGTTGGGCGAGGGGCAACACCGCCTCAATGCCCGCTTTATTTGGTAGGGGTAATTCGTAATTCGTCTTGACCGTGCTGGAAGCTTTGGTCAAAAGTCGAAACACTCCTCTCTCATCTAACTCTGACTTGACATCCTGTCATTCATTACTTTCGCTATTTGGCTTTGCAATAGTGTCGCCGAAACCATCTCCCTCTTTATTCATATTGACCAACCAGCGATAAGCCCGTCTTTATACCCGCATATCGAGTCCGGACCTTTTGGGCGCAACATCTGCAATCATGGCTTCTGATCGCCAGACTATTATGGAAGTGAACCGATCACTTCGCAACATTAAAAGTGTAAATATCCCCATCTCCAGAATGGAGCCTTTCAGCCACACCACTATATACATCAGCCGCTTCCGACGAACCATCAGCTAACACTCTGCAGGAACTCGAGAACCTCCTGGAGCGAGGCGTGATTGACGACTCCGTCTACGATACCATCACCACCGCTCTCCCTGCTGAGTCTCCCCTCTCCGGCCCTCTCCGAACTGCCACCGGCGCCAACAAGAACAACAACGCCGCCGCCGCTCCCAAGGCCGCTACTCCTGCCCCAGCGTCCCACGCGCCCCCTACCAAGGCCTTCGAGGACCTCAAAGTCAAGTCGCACTCCCCCGCGCCGCCCGCTTACGACCAGACGCCTCCTCCCGGTCTTCCCCAGCGCAACGTCAAGCCCACGGTCGCCCACGCCCGCGCTTTGTACCGCTACGCTGCTTCTGACGGGCGCGACCTGTCCTTTGAGAAGGATGACCGTGTCGCCGTGTACGAGTACATGAACCAGGACTGGTGGATGGGCCGCAACGAGCGCACAGGACATGAGGGTATCTTCCCCCGCAACTACGTTCTCGTCGACCAAGAGACCAAGAAGCCCGTTGCGCCTATCCCGCAGCCCCAGTACGGATACCCTCAAGGCCCGCCTCCTCAACAGAACCCCTACAATGCACATGTGCCACCCATGGCTGTCGCTGAGGGATCAGGACAGCAGGGACAGGAGGGTGACGGTAAAGACAACAAGGTGAACCAGTACGGTAAGAAGTTTGGTAAGAAGCTGGGTAATGCCGCTATCTTCGGTGCTGGTGCGACTATCGGAGGAAACATTGTCAACAGCATCTTCTAGACTTTGGAATTGTTGGAAGGAGAGATTTCATTTTTTGCTTTAATTACTGGGCGCATGTATTGGCGTTGGGGATTCTGAAGGGTTCATAGACGAGTACCTCGAAGGAGGATATATAGTAGTTCGTGTTCATCTTTACTACTACAAGGACAATAAATGACTTCTGATAAGTCCGTGATTTTACTTAATAGCAGTAAAAATAGTACGGGCTTGAATAGTGACTCTATGGGATGCTCTGCCATTCTGTAATTCATTTACGCTAACATGCAGTCGTAAAAGAACATGGCCCCCAACTCATCAAGATTGAAATACTCAGCAGCAATTATACTGAACAAGTTCAAGGCTATCATACTCAATGTAATATAATCTAAGGGTCCCTATCTTAGTAAAGTTTGTTTGCGACCTCGTGGCTACCAAACTGCTCTCAAACTCATGAGGCGTTCTTCATCATGCCTGGTGGATCTGATTAGCTAGGAATACTGTGCTAGGCACAGTACAAAATTTCGAAACAAGGGCAGAGGCTCAGCCATGATCAAATTGCGCACTGTACGCGGCAAAATTTCTTGCCTGGAAACTCAAGAAATCTCAAAGCGAATAAATCAAGCAACAACATCCTCAGACACAGCTGCGACCATGTCGACTTCAAAAAAGAGGCAAGCGGAGGACACTCCTGCTCAACCCAAACCCAAGAAAAGCAAGAAGAGAAAGGCGAATGCACCAGATGACGAACTCCTCGATACTGAGCTTGGTCTCAACACGCTCTTCACCAAGATGGACAACCAGCTCTTGGCGGATCACTTGGCTCAAAAACTCGGGCGATTTGGCACCGATTTGAGTGCTGTTGAGATTTCTGATATGACTGTATCAGGTAGGGCTCATCAATTCCATACTGCCATTTTTATCGAGATTTTGCTCACAAACATTCAGCCAATGCCATTCAAGACACCACCTCATGGCAAGAGTCAAGAACCCTGGACAAGTTCCCTGAATTTTTGGAGAAGCTCTCAGAAAACCCTGAGGGCTTGACGAAGGCGCCCAAGAAGAAGGGCTCACCTCACACCCTTATTGTTGCAGGAGCGGGTTTGAGAGCTGCGGATATCGTCAGGTACGTTGTGGCAGCTCACTGGGAGAGGGTGACGAAACTAACTCGAGTAGGTCAATGCGCAAGTTCCAAAGCAAAGATAACTCGATCGCGAAGCTGGTAGGTTTCACCTTCAAGTTGCTCGTACAGCTCATCGCTGACATGAAATAGTTCGCCAAGCACATGAAAGTCGAAGAGCAGGTCAAGTTCCTTCAGAACCACAGGACTGGAATCGCTGTCGGCACACCTGCCCGACTCATGGATCTCATCGACAACGGTAAGTGATCGCAGCCCTACCGATTTATTCACCCCGGAAGTAGCGAACAGGAACTGACCTCAACAGGTGCACTCTCCCTGGATAACCTGAAGCGTCTGGCCGTAGATGCCTCCCACATTGACCAGAAGAAGCGCGGCGTCATGGACATGAAGGACACGATGATGCCTCTGGCTCGTTTCTTGTCGCGAAAGGAGTTCAAGGATAGATATGGTGACGAGAAGAAGCCGCTGGCGTTGTTGTTCTATTAGATGCGATACCCCTACACCAGAAAAGTTGACATGCCATTAGATCCTTCTTTCCATTGAGACTTTTTACTACATTGTGATTACCTCATTGACCCGTGGCTATCGAGTTTTTGACTACGCGACCCAGATGCTTTAATACCGTACTTGCCTATCTCGGCAATACGCCATCGGACAGAAGCTGTTTCCTTCGTGACGACGACGCCAGTGCTCCCGTTCCTGCCCTTCACGAAGCAGCTCCTTCCCTCGACGGCCCAAGGATGATTGCTTCATTCTTCAACCTACCAGCCTCTCTCGTTCTTCTTCTCTCTCCATCATCATCCGTTGCCTCACCTTCAGCTCACAAGCTCGTTTTTGGACCGCATCTTGCTCTCTTTTTGGATCGCTCACCTCAGTCACTCGCTCTTTTTTGGCACTGTCGTTTAAAACCAACACTCACTTGCTTCACACTTGCTTCAACGATAGCCACTTGAACTCTCTTACGCAGCCATGCGATCCCATTTGCTTGCTGGCTTGTTGCTATCAAGCTTTGCTGGCTGTACATACAGCCACGATACATCTACACCAGGTAAGATCTTTGAACGTTCATCAAAACATGGGCTAATGCACAATGCAGAATGTGCTACTGCTTGCTCACGCGACCTTATGCACTACCATGGTATATCTACTGTCAAGTCTTTGTGTCATGACATGTCCAACCAACGAGTACGTGTCCTTCAAAGCCTGATCTTCGAGTGAGCTAACCTTCCCAAACAGGAACTGTTCTTGTGCTTGGCCGGCTCTTGCACAGATGACTATGGCCTAGCTTTGACGCATACCATCTCTACATGTTCTCATCATGGTGCTACCATCAGTAACCTCCTTCCTGTTGAACTACAGCACATGAGCCTCGCCCCCAGTCAAATTCCTCATCTCGCCCCTCACTCTGATACTGCACGTTTTGGATTTGATAGCCACTTCATCCTTGATGTTGATTGTACAGCTGGCTCTGACGGTGTTCTTACGCTGTCTCTTCCAGAATCCACCCCATCTTCCATCAGTCAACCCACAACAGGTGGTAACTTTCCTGGATCCCCAGGAGCTGGAAACGGCAACTCCAACGTTGGTTCAAGCCCGCCAGGTCATTCCAACAATGGTCCTCAATCAGGAGCCCCGGCAGGATCCGGTGACGGGCAACCCGGTACATCTACGAATGCAGCTTCTGGGGATAGCGGCAACTCTGCTAGTGGTAATGATGAACCCCAATACCCGGGCCCCGACCCTGATTGCGACGAAGCTGGCCCAGCGGATGGTTCATCAAAGCCCAGCAACGATGGTCAACCTGCCACTGCTCCAGCTCCAGTCTCAGTCCCAGCTTACCCACCTGAAAACAACAATCCTCCACAAGATGGTCAAAACGGGGGGTCTCCTCCAAATCCAGGTCCTGGTGATGGAAAAGACATTGGCGATGCACCCTCTGGGCCGGACCAAGGAAACCCTGGTCAGCCCCAACCCCAACCAGTTCCTGCTCCCGCACCACCAGTGCAGAACTCAGACTCACCAAACCCGAATGAAGGCAACGGAGCGCCAGGTCAAGAGAGCCCCAACAACCCAGCGGAAGAGGATTGTGAGGACAACCCTCCTTCTGGATCTGGTGATGATGCTCCAGAGAACCATCCCACCGGACCTTCTCCTGCGAATCCTGGCAGCCCAGTGGACTGCTCGGTCTTCGTCAACAACCCAGCATGTATGAATCAAAATCAGACACCTAATGGGCCTCCACCTCCAGCACCGGCTGCTCCAGCACCAACTTCCGCTGCGCCTCAAGTACCTTTACCGGTATCTGATCCTGCTCCTAATCAAGACAGTCCCAACTGCGCTGGTGAGGATGGCGCTTCCTCTTGTCCCGCCCCAAATCAGCCTCCCAGTACCAATCCAGAATCAAGTGGCAATGATCCGGCCGCTTATACCGGAGATTTGCCAGACACGCCATCTGCAAATAACGGCAATGGCGACACATGTCCAGATACTGATTCGGGTGATGGTTGCGGTGCCCCTAAGCCTTCTGAGCCTCAACCACCTTCTCCTCCCCCTCAGCCAGCACCAGGATCTGGCAACCCCTCTGCTTTGCCGCCCGCGAATAATCCACCAGAAAGTAGCACGGCAGTGCCTCCGTCAGATGCAGGCTCACAACCACCACCTCAAGGCGACATGAACACTTCCCCCAAAGGTGATGCCGACTCCTGTGGTGGGGCTCTCGATCCTTGCCCAGGAGATATACCACCAACCCAAGGAAAGGGGCCTACCGACAATGGAGTCCTTCCGAGCCCAGCAAATCCGAACACAGCTAATCCTCCTGTGACTTTGATTCCAAGTGGTCCGCCTTCGCCAGGGCCTGCAGGAGGGCAAGTCTCTGTCGGCCCTCAAGAGCCCCCGAACAATGTGCCTCCCCATACTTCACCCTATCAAACAGACAATAATGGCGATGGGGCTGGCCAGGGAAGCCCTGCTACAGGAAGTAACAACAATAATGGTGTATCAGACGAACAGGGCGGTCTTGGCTCTCAAATGCAAGAAAAGACCGGGGCACCCGTCCAACCTACTTCATTTGCGCCAGCGGCTCCGACCCAGCCTGCAGGATCTTCTGTTCAAGCAGGTCCTTCTTCTCTACCAGCGGAGCCCACGACAGCTGGCAATGCCCAAGCGGGACCTCACCTGATCACAGTAATTGTGCCCACGCAAGTGGAAGTCACTAAGACGAAGGTCATAACAGTCTAGCCGACAGATGGCCCCTCTATGTACTCATCACCATCTCAGCAGAATGCACATGCTGCGGCCGACATCGCAAGAAGGCAAGAGAATAACCAAGAGAACGACAACCAGGGGGTTTCCCAGCCTTCGGACCAAGAAGTCTCTGTCCCGCCCAGCGCTGTCTCATCGCCATCGTCCGTCCGAGCAGACCCTCCATCAGGTCTAGCCACACCTGAGCCTTCATTTGTGACTTCTAGCGCCTCGTCAAGGGTTCGAATGCCCTCACGGTGGGCTCTTACTTTCATGTCTCTGACCTTTTTGGTATTAAGTATGTTCATAAATGCTTGCACTCTCCTGAGGCTTGGGTCCTTACTCCTGTTGCTAGGTCTATTTATGGGAGTGGTTTAAGAGTCTAGTGGGGATCATTGTTTTCGGCAGATTTGTATCGATTGGTGTCGAGATATCATTGAAGAGGGTGTAGAAACCACGTAATGTATAGTACTGTTGTAGGCTAGATTATCATCGGAGAAACATAATGAACTACAATGATCCACCTTTACATGCTTGTGTATGTATCATGTGCTCGAGGCAGGCTTTCATCAGAATGTCGCTGATCAAATACAGGCTAGAACTGCCTCATACTAGTTCACTGGGCTATGATCTTATACTCAGGTGAGTAGGTATTGAGAATATCTAGTGCCTGAATAGAACACGCATGGTAGTTACGACAAAGGCATATCGGAAATACAGACCCCCGGTGTTCAAGAAGTGGACGTTATTAGACTGATCCGATACGCCATGTCGAGTTAGAAGGCAAGCAACAACTCCAAGCGCCCTCGACCGTCAAATCAAGACGCAAGTAAAACAATTACAGATATGAATGAAGAAGCAACCCCATTCAGATAAAGGTTCCGTCATCAGAACCCTCCCTAGCGAATTAGACCAGTCGACTGTTGATCATTCCTCATTTTGTGTAACCCAAGACACGCTTCCATTAACATGCTCAAGGCCAAACCCTTTAATGCCCCCGGTCTTTTGAGATGCGATTCAATCTACCGTGGGTGTCGTTCCTTCGTTTCTGCCATGGCTCTCCAGGTGAAAAGTTGCAATTATGAATCGTGATGAATTAAAATACTGAAGATTGAGGTATCATGTGTAAAAAGATGCTTAGACAGGAGTCCAGTCCTTCAGCCAAGGGTGAGACTGCTTCAGTTCCGGAATGACAGCAGTGCTGAGGCTGCGCTCTCCAACAATATTTCCGAGAGAATGGTTGATCATTTGCAGAGTGGCGCGGCGAGAAGGCTCCAAGGTCCCAGGAAGAATGGTGAGAGAAGAAATGGGCGCAAGGGAATTAGGGGCGGTAAGAAGACCGACGTTATCTGGGACAGTCATGTCGAATCGGTTCGTCTCTTTGCGGTAGCCAGCGTGCGTGGAAGGCTTGAAAGACACATCATCCTTGGACCACCAGGTCCAATGGCGATACTCACGATGATGACCGCGCTCAAGCCAAGGGTAGAGGTCAGGTTCAATGGTTTCCTTGGGGACAGATCCAAACGGTCGCCATCCATAGAAAAGGGGCCAGGGGTCGCGAAGAGTCAAGGTATGCCGGTGCTGCAGAAGGACGGCGCGGGGAATGGGTTCGTTGAGATGGTGGTAGGCGACTGCAGAAACATCGTCCTGGTAGGATTGGGGCGCCCCTGTCCACGCCGCAGTGACAATATCTGGGCGAGACAAAGTATCATAAGAACATCCCTCGTCGAGTGTAGTGAGATAGTTACGGATGAAGTCGAGGATCCTGGTGTTGCCGAGAAGGAAAAGACCATGCCACCACATGGCGACGCGAGGACGTCGTAGCGCAAAGATTTTGACCAGCATCTCGAAATCGCAGTAGTTGAAGGCGGGATGGATGACGCTAGCAATGGCAGCCAGCCAAGGGCTGACGAGGTTACATTGAACATCGGGTTGCCAGAAGATACTCCATAGTACTGGCCCAAGAGCATAGGGATGCATGCTAAGCGTCATGTAATAGTGTACTTCTTTTGTGTACCGATGAATATCAGCCGTCTGGTCAGCATCCAAGGGGGTGGTCCTTCGCTGTTTCAGAGACGGCCTAGGAAGGTGTGGCTGCAGCTTGGCCATGCGGTAGAACGGAATTGCGAGGGTTGCAAGGAAAGCAGCCTTGATGGGCGACAGGGGACTTGGATCTCTGGATCGGCGGGGTTCATGACCAATACCGAACAAGTTGCAGAACTCGATGAGGAGCTCAGTGGCCTCGGTAGGAGTTGGAGGTTCCGCATCGGTGTCGATTGAGACCTGTCCTTCGGTAGCAATGACGAACCGCACATCACCTGTGAATTGTGCATCCCATGGCGTGTATATACCCACTTCGTCGTTCACGGCCCAGCCCGATCGTGGCGCCAAAATCGCACAAAGCCAATGCACAAGACGCAAGGAGGCTTCTGTAGGGAGATGAACCAGGATTTCATTCTGGGCGAGATTTCCAACCGTGTTAATCGGGACTGGGTGGAGGCAGGAGTCAGTGAAGTGGATCTTTCTCTCCTGGAGTTGCAGCAGTCGAGTGGAGAAGATGTAGGACCAGCACATGGTTAAGACGGCGAGGCCTTGCGGGGCATTGGACGCATCCGCTGTGCCAGCTGGATTGCCATAATGGCAGGCACTTGGGTCCGAAGAGACAAGACAGTCAATTGGTGCTGGGTAGGCAAGCCGAAAATATTTGGTGGTGCCGGTAACATTGTTGAGGTCAAGATCCGCTCCGTCCCGATGGTCAGGTTCGGGATCCGGGACGAGCCAGGTGGGGGCTCCGGCCAGGACACCCTTTGACGGCACGGACTCGGGGAGCGGCGGCATATCCTGGAGCATAATGGACGGATCGAGACCAGGGGGAAAGGTGCCTCTTGGTAGAGCCAGAGCTTGGCTAAGGAACTGCTGCCAGGTATGACGACCATCATGGAAGATGCGGCGGATGTCGCGTTGCTTTGGAATCAGAGGGTCGTCCACATCATCGGCTACCGCGAGGAAATGCTGCTCGTTCAAAGTTGGGGACGGTCTGGAAGATGACCAGTACGAGTCCGGAGCGGTTGAAGCAGCAGTCAACTCGGTGATTTGGGAGGTCTGGGTGTCTGCGCCGGTATTTGAATGAGCACTCGCATCTTCAGGCTGGGGAACAATGGCGGCTTCAGAGAGACCTGTAACAATAGTAGAACTCCAAGCAAAAGGGCGGTCGAAAGAGTCGTCCAGCTCGTAGTCACCGCTAAGGACCCAGGACCGGACATGGTCCATTCCCAGGTCCCACGTCAACTTCATTGTGAGAGGAAGAAGAGTTGAGCTTCTTTGAGGTTACTTCGTATAAGTGTTCAAGATGAGAACAACAGTCCACTTGTTGCAGGGACGTGGGGTGTCCTGAGAGAGCGGATGACAAGAAAAGACAAGCAAGATTAAAGCAAGACAAGTGAGAAAGAAGAAAAGGAAAGAAAGCAAAAAGAGGTGTGAGAGAGGTTTAAGATAGATATGAGAGATATGGGGATGGAAAAGGACAGGGGAGAGTGTAAGAGAAAAAAAGGCTGTAGATTCCGGGTGGCCACCCACCCCGGGAGCACGTTGTGTATAAGAAGCAAGCAAAGATGCAGCAGAAGCAGAATAATGCAGGACTGGACTCTTGACTGCAGAAATTCGGGTTGGGGCGGGTATGGCTGGACTATTGATACGCGGCGGGCCTCATCTCGCGTGCTGCTACTTGTGCTTGCCAGCTGGACCTTGATGCTTGTTGCTTGACATTTGTTGTCTATGCCATGGCAATGCAATGTCCTTGACCATGTCATGTACAGTAAGAGTAAGAATGGATGCTGGTATCAACGCTGGTTGGATACAGAACGGACTCAGCTGGTTCAGCTGGGGGGTGTAAAGGCAATATCGGAGCAGCCGGGTGAGAGTAAAAGGGATCTGAGCCTTTTGAGAGGTTGAAAAAGAAAGAGGGACTAGACAAAGAGGGTCAGAAAGCATCAGAGACAAGACAAGACAAGACGCGGGAGCTTGCATGTCATGTTGCAGACACAAATCCAACCCTTGTCAAGTTTTTTCTGGCAGTGTTTCTGCGGCAAGAAACACGCACAGCAAAAACAGAACAGTCTTGTAAGTATGGAGAAAAGCAACTTCAGGTGCTGCTGGTTGGAGCAACTAAAGCAAATGGAGGGACGGGGGGAAACAAGGGTGTCACAAAGACAGGGAGTATAATGTAATGAGGCGTACTGTAACCACGAAGCGGAGCCAAAGCCGGAGACGAAGCGGAGTTGGCGGGGACGAATTCGGCAGAGTAGAGGGAGAAATAGAACAGAATAGCGAGATTTGAGACAAGACGTTGAAGAAAAAAGAAAAAGACGGTATAGTATAGGCTAAGGGAAAGGGCAAAAAAAGGAAGACTGAAACTAAGATGAAAAGTTGGGTGGATATCCGATGCCTTGTCTAGGTTCACTTTCAGTGATGGAGGATGACGGTTTAGACGGGGATGAGTGGGTTTCAAGGCTGCGTTATGGAGGATGGGGCATTCAGCACGGGGCAGGGACAAGGGACCTGTCGACAAGGGTGGTGCCTTCCTTTTCCTTTTTGTTTCTTTTTTCCTTTTCCTTCCTCCACACGCACTCCACGCGGCTGTCAGTTACAGTTGCGGCGTAGGAAGGTGCCGGCCCGTATGGTAGGTATGGTAATATCTCGTGCATAAATCTTGGTGTCACTTTTTTCCAACAGTCCAGTCCAGTGGAGTGGCATTTATTTAGACTCGTTGTTAGTCGTTTTCTTTGCTTTTGCTCTTTGACTTGCGAGACAAATAGTGCGGCCGTTGAACAGTCCACGTCAGGGGCTTCTCTCTCTGAGTAACAGTATCTTGACTGTAGGCTATCACTAATTGAATGACTCGCCGATGCGGTAATTTACTTTTCAATAGTTCTGACGTCTCCATTATCTGTCATAAAGGCTGTGTAACATACCCATCTCGTTTCAAGGATCTCATCCTTGATATTGGACATCGGGATAATGGATGGGATGTGCGCCAACCCTCCCCCTCGACCTTTCAGCTGGGTCAATATGCACCATCTTGTTAGCACCACGGTGCCTCTAAGCTGCAGATGGCCTCGACTCTGTTTATGGTACCAGATGGGGGATCAAGATATGACATATGGGTCCAACCAGCCTCGATGTTGGTTGCACAGCGGCCGATGGAAGGATGCATTAGCATTATGGACATCTACCGCATATTTAGTTGGCTCAGCATCTCAGCATCATCTGCGTCTATGCATCTGCGACTAGGACTGGGGTACCTTTCCTTTGCCGTAGCGTCGCAATAAGAGGGACCAGTGTCATGACAGCTGTTAGTGATAGCCGCCGAACATGATCACCGTCCATCTCATTAACCTGGTGGACCAAGTGCATGGCTAGCACCATAACGCAAGACAACTTATATGTACGTATGAATGTCCGTGCAGCTTGCATAGGTAGGATTGCTAGTTGGTTTAGTCTACTTGAATGGCATACGCATACGTGTGTGTGAGACTCCGGCCGAGAGGGATATAATCGAAAAAAAGAAAAGTTGGACACAGTCGGACAAGGAAAAAGAAAGCAATTCCCTAGACCCGGAAACTGCACTTTCACCATGATGTGATGGGTGGCAGCAGACTCGGAGCTATAAAAGCTTATGTTTGAAATGAGTAAACAAAGACCTAGTAAATACTAAACATACAAATTCTCTACAGAATAATATGTCTTGAAATAAAATCTATACTAATTTATTTATATATATAAAGTATCACAGATATCAGTAGGCATAGTAGTTATTTTTATCCACGATATTCCCGGCAAGTCTCAAAATCTCGGCTTCCCCCTTTTCTAGCTCCCCTATT